>CM030881.1:592477-636129 GCA_018132145.1 Boehmeria nivea var. tenacissima | reverse complement strand
TATTTGTGCCATTCAATAAAAATTTCAATTATTTGTGCCATTCAATATACTTGCTTTTCAATGGAAAAAGTCATGCTAGGGCGGAAGCGTGAATTTCAAAAATTTTTATGCGATTTTAACCAATCATATTGTTACAAAAACGCACTGTCATATTACGAATATAATATCATATTGAAAATTGAATACCGTATTTAAAACAGAATATCATATTACAATCGCGAATCAGCATAGACAAACAGATTTCATGTTCAACGAAAATTAAACAATCTGATTTTATTTATCACATAAACTAAAACAGATTGAATAGAATAAGAAAACGAAATATACCTAGACGAATCGGTCTAATAACGACTCCACCAAATTGTCCAAGCAATTCCAAACCCTTCCAAGGTCCTTGATTTGGAATTGGCTTATAGGAGTTGAGAAGATCGAAACCACAGCCTTCCGAACCGTTCTCCAAATCAACAGAGAAGAAAGTGTGGGCTTTCTATTCTTAGATCTCACAAGAACAAGAGGAAGAAATATTTTTCTCTTGCTCTAAGGGTGGTGGACGAATTTTGCTTGGTTTTTCTCTCTGGAGAAAACTTTCTGAAGCTAGGGTTTTTCTTCTCTCTCAAAAAAATCTTACGTTCTTTTTTCTGAGAAACCCTATATAGCCTTTTTTTAAAATCAGAATCTTGCAGGAGAGAGAAGTTGGCTATTTCTTAGTCCACTCCCCTCATTATTGGCGCAAATTAGGAGAGACTTTTTCTCTGAGAAAAAGTCTCTGCCAGCTTTAATTATCTTTAATTCAAAATTCAATTATTTTTGATAATTATCTCATAATTATCTTAATTGATTTAATAAAGATGATGTGTGATCTTTACAATTACCCACATGACTAAATCATGGGATAATACCAAAAGCATCTCACGTATACACCATGTGGAATTAGTCAAATATGACTTTTTCCAATTCTGATTAAATAATATAATTATTTAACAATTAAATAATTAAAACAAAAAATAAAACTCTTTTATTCTTGCTATAAAATTCGTCCACTATAACTTGTGTAGGAAAAAATTATTTCCCACTTAAAGCAAATTTAAATTAATTCATTTATTATTTATTTAACACTTAAATAAATAATTGGAATTAATTTATTTTTGTGAGACTATATAATTAATCGACATTAATTATATAAAATACTTTTCTCTATTGATTTTTACGGAGCCGGTCCGGGGACCATGGACCCAATATTTCGAGCTCCAATAAATTTAGAAAATTGACTAAAACTCTTTAATCAAAATTCCAATTTATTAATCCCGAGGTTATTCCACTAAAAACCCGAAATTGCACTCTCGAAATTATCGGAATAATTTACTCGATGAGTAGTCCACTGATATAGTCATTACATGAGATTTGACCCTCCAGATTGGTTCACGTCCCTAGTGGGTGAAATTACCGTTATACCCCTTGGGTCGTTTCTTGTTCCTTAAGTACCATCGTTTCACTAGTGACGATTCATTTACTATCGTAAATGTGCGCGCAATCATTCAGTTCCAGAAACGACACTTTAAGGGAACCAATATTAACTCCCGTTATGATTGGAAGCTGGATTCCATGTCTGTGAATACCCCATTCCCCAACGATCCCATTCCGAGTTCCCAAAATGCAAGTATTCGTTTCCATTGCGATAATGGCACTTAACGAACAAATCAAAGAACCCGTAAACGCGACCAAGGAGTCTGTGGCCACTCAGGATTGAGATCAATTCTCATATGACCATCTTTTGACTTTGTCACGAGTATAGTAACGGTTCTTAAACGATACTTCGTGACTAGTCGGTCCGAGTCGTGTATAGTCTAACTATACAGAACGCTCCCACTGAGTGTCACTACACTAACAGTGTTCCACGTATGTGATTTCGGATCAAGCTATCCAATCTTGATCAATCACCGACCAATGATTTAAATACGTTAACTAAACAATTCGATATTTCATAAGACACTTATAAATATCAAAATTTAGTTTCATAACATATTTTGGATATTAATGAATATTTATGTAAAATGATATTCCAAATATAATAATAAAAATGTCTACTTATTTTATTAATCAGCAAATAATATTACAAAATAATGTTACAAAAAACCTACTTTCTAGGGCAACATTCCAACAATCTCCCACTTTGCCCTAAAGGAGGTGAGACATATCTCTCAGACCCATTCCCTCTAAGTGTTTGTTAAATTGTTTCTCAGTTAGAGTCTTTGTGAAGGGGTCTGCTAGGTTTTCCAATGTCGGGATCTTCGTGACGGTGACATCTCCCCGATGCACGATCTCTCTGATGAGGTGGTACTTCCTCTCTATATGCTTTCCTCTCTTGTGGCTTCGAGGCTCTCTTGAATTAGCCACAGCACCACTATTATCACAATAAAGGGTGATGGGTTTATCCATTTCTGGAACAACTTCCAGACCACTCAAGAAATTCTTGAGCCAAACAGCCTCCTTAGCTGCTTCTGAAGCAGCTATGTACTCAGCCTCCATGGTTGAGTCAGCAATGCTGGATTGCTTAATGCTTCTCCAGACTACTGCTCCACCACCAAGAGTAAACACTGATCCGGATGTGGACTTCCTAGAGTCCTTATCCGCCTGAAAGTCAGAATCAGTGTATCCAAGTAAATTCAAGTCTCCACTTGAATATACAAGCATATAGTCCCTCGTTCTCCTAAGATACTTGAGGATGTGTTTCACTGCTACCCAATGTTCTGGACCAGGGTTTGACTGGAACCGACTAACCACTCCCACTGCATAGCAGATATCCGGTCTAGTGCACAACATCGCATACATTAGACTTCCAACTGCAGATGCATATGGAATCCGTCTCATGTCCTCTTCTTCTTGCGGTGTCTGAGGACACTGCTTCTTTGAGAGGGAAACTCCATGTCGGGTCGGCAAGAGACCCTTTTTGGAGTTTTGCATCGAAAATCGAGCTAGCACCTTATCAACAAAAGATGCTTGAGACAGTGCTAGTAGCTTGTTCTTTCTATCCCTTAGGATTTGTATTCCAAGAACATAGCTTGCATTTCCCAAATCTTTCATTTGGAATTGCTCGGCCAACCAGTTCTTTACTTTTGACAATTTTACTACATTATTCCCAATAAGTAGTATATCGTCAACATAAAGAACTAAAAATACCACAGTTTGTTCATTGATGAGTTTGTAAACACAAGGCTCATCAATGTTTTGTTCGAAACCATAGGTTTTGATGGTTTCATCAAACCTTAAGTTCCAAGACCTAGATGCTTGCTTAAGCCCATAAATGGATTTAAGCAACTTGCAGACTTTCTGCTCTTGGCCTTCTTTTATGAACCCATCTGGTTGGGACATGTAAATCTCCTCTTCAAGATAGCCATTCAGAAATGCTGTCTTGACGTCCATTTGCCATATCTCGTAATCGAGACTAGCAGCTATGGAGAGGAGTATGCGGATGGATTTGAGCATGGCAACAGGAGAAAAGGTTTCCTCATAGTCAATCCCTTCCTTCTGGGTATAACCCTTTGCCACGAGTCTAGCCTTATAGGTTTCGACTTCTCCATCGGCACCTCTCTTCTTCTTATAGATCCATTTGCATCCAATGGGCCTGACATCTTCAGGTGGATCTACAAGTTCCCAGACGGAGTTGGAATACATCGATTCCATCTCCTGGTTCATGGCTTCTTGCCATTTCTCCTTGTCAGGATTGACCATTGCCTCTTTGAAAGAGATAGGGTCATCATCGCTCGTATCAGATACAACAATGTTTGCCTCGTTTTCCCTTCGGTAGCGAACGGGTAATCGTATTTCCCTCCCACTACGTCTAGGTTCCGAGGGTTCCTGACTTGGAACTGTGGTTTCTCCCTCTTCTCTCAATTCAACAACCCTTGTTGGTTGAGACGAAGAAGGTCCTGCTTCTTCACCTCCTAATCCAACAACTCTTGTTGGTCGAGGAGTAGAAGTGGTCCCTAACATTTCCTCAAGCACTACTTTGCTTCGAGGTTTAAAGTTATTCATATAATCGTTCTCAAGAAAAGTAGCGTGCGTCGACACGAACACTTTCTTTTCTTTTGGACTATAGAATATTCCTCCTCTCGTTCCTTTAGGATATCCAACAAACAGAGACACTTCTGTTCTGGATTCTAATTTGCCCGTCTTTTTCTTTAGTACATGTGCTGGGCATCCCCATATGCGATAATGGCGCAAACTAGGTTTGCGACCATTCCACAACTCCAGGGGAGTCTTAGGAACAGACTTGGATGGCACGACATTCAAAATGTCGACCGCCGTCCTTATTGCATAGCCCCAGAACGACACTGGCAGTGAAGAATAGCTTATCATGGATCTAACCATATCCAACAAGGTTCGATTCCTTCTTTCAGCAACTCCATTGAGTTGTGGATCACCAGGAGTCGACAATTGTGACACTATCCTATTCTCAATGAGATGGTCAGTAAATTCAGTATCTAAGTATTCACCTCCCCGATCCGATCGGAAGGTCTTTAATGACCTACCTAATTGCTTTTCAGCTTCTGCACGGAATTCCTTAAACTTCTCAAAAGTTTCTGATTTCCGTTGCATAAGGTAGATATATGCATATCTAGAGAAATCGTCAATAAAACTGACGAAATACTCATAGCCACCTCTTGCTTGAACATTCAAAGGTCCGCAGACATCTGAATGAACGAGCTCCAAAGGTTCTTTGGCTCTTTCCCCTTTACCCGAGAAGGGTCTCTTGGTCATTTTGCCCTCTAGGCAGGATTCACAGACGGGTATAGAACCAACTCTTAGTTCTCTCAAAGGACCATCCTTTGTTAACCTGTTTATCCTATCTAGACTTATATGTCCAAGTCTAAGATGCCATAGATATGTTTGATCATCATTAGATACTTTTTGTTTCTTGTTAGAAATTGGATTGGCTACTCTAAACATTTCAGTGTTAAAAGAATAAGATTCATAAGGCCTCAAAACATACAACCCACATTCCAAACAAGCACGACATAATTCCAAACCATTACGAGAAATAATAATCTCATTATTATTCACTACTACAAAGAGCTTCGTAGACGTCGCTTCATAGACGTCGGTTGCTGTTTAAGCGACGTTAAAATCATTATGGAACCCCTTTAACGTCGGTCATTACAAAAGCGACGTTAAAGGGTTCACCCAGCACTTCATTTAACCTCACTTATACTAGAGGCGACGTTAATACTTATCACTTTCTCATTTTAACGTCTCTTAACGAAAAACGACGTTAATTCCATAGCATATAACGTTGCTTTTCGCAAAGCGACGTTAAATTTGTTTAAATTAACGTCGCCTCTTAGAAAGCAACGTCTGAAGCAAAATCGTTTTCTAATTCAAATTCACATAACACCATATATATATATATATATAAAGCCAATTCCTTCTCTAATTAAAATTCACATGCATCATCAAAAGCCAAATCCTAAAATACCATGAAAACAAATTCCTTCTCTCTATAAATAAAAACCACTTACGTAGTCTTAATTGTACAAATTAAAATTTTTTATACATTCTTAAATTTTAATTACCATCAAGTCAAAATTATCGATATTTTAAATTTTTGCTAATTTGTTTTCCATTCTGTGATAAGCAGGTATATATATATATATATTTTTTTTTTTCTGATTATACTCTTTCTTTGTGTTTTCTGATCATATACATGTAATATTCATATTCTAATTTTTATTTTTTTAGAAAAACAGAAGTTGTTTAAAAAAAAACTCACTTAATTAACACCCCCCTCCCCCCCTTCCCCGCGCCCCTCCCCCCCCCCCCCCCACACAACCTTCAACCTCTCGATGCCTCTCCACCTTTGCCCCTCCACCGCCGGCTCTCCGCCGCCGCCTCAGCCCCGGCCCTCCGCGTCTCCGCCCACCCCCACCTCCACCTCAGCCCCGGCCCTCCGCGTCTCCGCCCCCGGCCCTCCGCGTCTCCGCCCACCTCCACCTCCGCCTCCGCCCCGGCCCTCCGCGCCTCAGCCTCAGCCCTCCGTGCCTCGTCCCCTCCGCCTCTCTACCTCCGCGCCTCAGCCCTCCTCCTCTCCAGCTCAGCGCCTTAGCCCTCAGCCCTCCACCTCTCCACCTCCGCGCCTCAGCCCTCCGCCTCTCCAGCTCAGCCCCTCTCCTCCGCGACCAGCCCTCCGCAACCCATCCACCACCGCGACCAGCACCTCCGCGATCCAGCCCCTCCGCAACCCATCCACATCCGCCCCTCCGCAACCCATCCACCACCGCGACCAGCACCTCCGCGATCCATCCACATCCGCCCCTCGCCTCCGCGACCCAGCCGCCTCCGCAACCCATCCACCACCGCGACCAGCCCCTCCGCAACCCATCCACATCCGCCCCTCGCCTCCGCGACCCAGCCGCCTCCCCGACCTCAACCACCTCAGCCCTATCCTCCGCGACCTCAGCCACCTCTGCGATTGAGCTTTTTTGAGTTTTTTCTACTGGTTGTTTGTTTTTAGATCTTGGTTGGTTTTTGGTTTGTACTCTGTTGTTTGCTTTTTTTTTTTTTTTTTCTTTTTGATTTTGGTGTTGCGGCATGGTTTACGGTGCTTGCTCGTTCGGAGATGCTTGGCAACTCCGGTGTGGTTTTGGTCGGAGTATGGCCGGCGTGCTGTTTGGTCGGAGTATAGCCGGTGTGGGTGGGTCTTTTACTGAACTTGTTTTTTTGTTATTTTAATCCGCCACCTCCGTCCTCCTCTGTCCCTCTGCCACCTCCGCTTCTCCGTCCACCTCCGCCTCTCCGCAACCCACCTCTGCCACCTTCGCTTCTCCGTCCACCTCCGCCTCTCCGCAACCCACCTCTGCCACCACCGTCCCCTTTGTGATTTTTTAGGGATTTTCCCTATAAATATTGACAGATAAAATAAAAAAATAATAATAATGAGAAATTGAAGGTGATAAAAATAAAAAGAAAAAGTGTAATGTAAAGGTGATAAAAAAATAATGAAAATTAAAGGTGATAAATAATAAATGTTTTTAAAAATAATTTGATATAGCTATAAAGATAATTATTATAATATTTGTTAAAAAAATTATTTAGCTACTTTTGTATATGTTTAATTTTTCTATTTAATTTTTTTAATTATCTTTACAAATTAATTTACACAGTGAGATATTGATTTTTTTTAATTATATTTTTTAATTTTTCTATTTACTATTTACTATTAGGTTCTTACAAATGGACAAAAAAGGATGTTAAGTGATCGTCTCTCAAGGGAGTATGAAGAAGGAGTTGATCAATTTTTAGATTTTGCAGAAAAAAATGCTTCTAACATCAATTACATTTCGTGTCCATGTGAAAACTGTGGTAATTTGAAAAAAATGAGGCGTTCTCAAATTAAAGATCATCTACTCATTAATGGAATAAACGAGAGATATCAGACATGGACTTGGCATGGGGAAAAATCGCCAACATCGAATTTTCCATGTGAAAGGATAGAAAGAGAAAATATTGTCAACAATGATACCGAAGACCATCTCGTGGACATGGTTCACGACGTAGATGCTGAAGAACATTTTATTAATCATCCTGAAGAATTTACGAAGTTGATAGACGATGCTGAAACGCCTGTCTATCCGGGTTCAAAATTTACGAAATTATCTATGTTAGTAAAGCTATTCAATTTTAAGGCAAGGCATGGTTTGAGTGATCGGGGTTTTTCAGAATTGCTTGCTTTTCAAAAAGCTACCATGCCAGATGAGAATGTGTTGCCTTCATCTATCTATGAAGCAAAAAAAGTGTTATCTACATTAGGAATGGGTTATGAAAAAATACATGCGTGCCCGAATGATTGTATTTTATACCGCAAAGAATATCTCAATGTAGAGATTTGCCCGACGTGCAAGTGTTCAAGATGGAAGTTAGTAAAAGATTCAAAAGAGGAGAGGAGAGGAATCCCAGCAAAGGTTTTGTGGTATATTCCGCCAATCCCTAGATTTAAAAGGCTGTTTCGAAATGCCAAACATGCCAAAAGTTTGAGATGGCATGCGGACGAAAGGATTGATGATGGTAAATTTCGACATCCAGCAGATTCACCAGCTTGGAAACAAATAGATGAGATGTGGCCCAAAATCAAAGAAGACCCAAGACACCTACGTCTAGGTCTTTCAGCAGATGGCATCAATCCACATAGTACACTTAGCAGTACATATAGTTGTTGGCCAGTAATTCTTGTGATTTATAACTTTCCTCCATGGCTTTGTATGAAAAGAAGATTTATGATGCTTACACTATTAATATCGGGGCCCAAACAGCCAGGAAACGACATTGATGTTTATCTGCAACCATTGATAGATGATTTGAAAATTTTATGGAACGGAGTGGATTGTTTCGATAAGCATAAGAATGAATCTTTTACTCTAAGAGGAGTACTGTTGTGGACAATCAATGACTTTCCAGCGTATGGCAACTTGTCTGGTTCTGTTGTCAAAGGCAAATATGCTTGTCCTATATGTAGTGAGAAAACATATTCAACTAGGTTGAAACATGGAAAGAAAGAGTGTTTCTTGGGTCACAGACGTTTTTTGAGCCATAATCATCCATATCGAAAATATAAAAAAGCTTTCAATGGTGAAAAAGAGCTTGAGGATGCTCCAGAACCATTGAGTGGGGAAGGTATATATGAAAAGGTGCGCCAATTGGACAATGATTTTGGAAAGAATAGGAGCAACAAAGATAAAAACCCCAGTGAATTAGATAGTGAGAAAGAAGTTAGAAAATTATGGAAAAAGAAATCAATATTTTTCGAATTGGAATACTGGAAATTTTTATTATTGCGACATAATCTTGACACAATGCATATCGAGAAGAATGTGTGTGAAAGTATTTACGGGACTTTGCTTAATATTCCTGGAAAAACGAAAGATGGACTAGCTACGCGCAAGGATCTTGAGTCCATGAAAATCAGAAGTGAGTTGGCTCCTGAATATCATGACAAGAAAATACGATTACCTCCAGCTTGTTATACTTTGAAAAGGGATGAAAAACGCAAAGTATGCGAAACATTAGCAAGTATTAAAGTTCCCGAAGGGTATTCTTCAAACATCCGAAATTTGGTGTCTATGAAAGATTTAAAACTCATTGGGCTCAAGTCTCATGATTGTCATGCCTTAATGCAACAAATACTTCCAGTGGTGCTTCGTTCAGTTTTGGATAAGCGTGTGAGAAATGCTATAATAAGAATGTGCTTCTTTTTTAATGCCATTTGCACAAAGGTGGTTGACGTTGCCAAATTAGACAAGTTGCAAGAAGAAATTACAACAACGTTGTGCTTATTTGAGATGTACTTCCCTCCCGCATTCTTTGATATTATGATTCATTTGACAATACATCTTGTAAGAGAAATTCGTTTATGTGGCCCTGTTTATCTGCGTTGGATGTATCCTTTCGAGAGATACATGAAAATACTGAAGAAGTACGTAAGGAATCGAAATCGACCAGAGGCTTGCATAGTTGAAAACTACGTCGCAGAAGAAGCTATTGAATTTTGTTCAGAGTACATTTCAGATGCTGAGGCCATAGGAATTCCTAAACCTTGCTATGACCAACACATTGAGGGAAGAGGTATCTATGGAGGTCGGGTTGAAAAAATCGAGAAGCATGATTTGCAATTAGCCCATCAAACAGTATTAGAGAATACCACTGAAGTTATTCCCTATATCAGGTAAATAATATAATCATTAATATCTAAGTATTAAATGTTTTATATTCAAAACTTTTTTATAAGCCTTTTATTTATTTATTTATTTTTCTTTTTGTAGTGAGCATTTAGAGTGGTTGAAGATTACTAATCCCTTGAAGTCACAAAAGTGGATCCATGATGAACATCATAAAACATTTAGAACTTGGTTCAAGGAAAAAGTATGTTATGACTACGCGTACTGTAAATAAATAAATATCTTATTATTTGCTAATCAAATTTTAATCCTTGTGCATATATAGGTCGATGATGAATTAGTCAAGAGTGAAAATAATATTTCTAACACACTAAAGTGGATTTCAGAAGGCCCTACACATCTACCTATACGGCATGAAGGCTATATAATTAATGGTCGTCGCTTCAACACTAAAAAACTTGATGATGTGAGAGTTAACCAAAACAGTGGTGTAAGTATTGTGGCTAAAATTATGCAATTTTCTAGTTCAAAGGACAAACATCCTATCTATGGCGACATGAAGTTTTATGGAGTAATTACAGAAATTTGGGAACTCGATTATCATTCTTTTAGAATTCCTGTTTTTAAATGTGATTGGATTGATAGTACCGTTGGAATCAAGGAAGAAACAGGAATTATCTTAGTTGATCTTAGTAGAACAAGGTACAAAGATGACCCTTTTATCATGGCAACTCAAGCAAAGCAAGTGTTTTATGTTCCAACATTAGATTCCAAATGGTCATTTGTTCTTTCAACACAACCAAGGTACATCGGTTATGACGATGAAAACGCGCTTGAAGAACTTAAGGCTTTTGAGAAAGAGTTTGAAGATATTGATGAATTCGATGATGTAGAAACAACCATGGATTCTCATGTTCAAGAAGATGGCGAAGCAATCTGGATTAATCGTAGAAAACGGAGAAAAACAAATTAGCAAAATTTTTAGATTTTTTATTTGTATATTATTTTTAGGACAAAATTTATAAAAAAAAGTTGTCTTGTAATTATTTTATTTTGAAAATAGTAAATATATATCTTTACACAGTATATATTTTTTTAAATAGCAATAATTTTTAAAAACTATGATTAAAAAAAAACAATAGAATACTATTATTATATGGAATTAATAATTGTACAGATATATTTGAAAATAATTACATTATATAAAACTATATTAATATTAAAACCAAAGTATTAAAAAAATAATAGAATAATATTATGATATAGAATTAGTAATGTAAAATTTATAGCGGGAATGGTTTTTTATTTTTTTTGAAAATTTCAGTTTCCCAGCTATTTCACAAGCACAGAACAAAAGCCCCATAACCCAAAAACCATAAACACACAGTGACACAGACGCCGGCACCGCCCTATGCTCTCGCGAGGTCCCATCGAACGCGACTCCGATCTCCGGCGACTTCGAACGCCAACGTCGGACCTGCCCTCCGCTCTCCAATATTCGGTAATAATCTCAGCATTGATTCTTTTTTCGGTCAGCCCTCACCTCAACCCTTCGCCGCCCAGCCTAGCACTCCGCCCTCCGCCCAGCCCTCCGCCCAGCCCTCCGCCCAGCCTCCGCCCAGCCCTCCGTCCAGCCAGCCCAGCTTCGCCCAGCCCTCCGTCCTCTGCCCTTCGCCCAGCCCTCCGCCATTTGCCCTCCGCCCAGCCCTCCGCCATTTGCCCTCCGCCCTCCGCCCAGCCAGCCCATCCCTCCGTCCTCTGCCCTTCGCCCTCAGCCCAGCCCTCCGCCCAGACCTTCGCCCAGCCCTCCGCCCAGCCCTCCGCCCAGCCCTCCGTCCGCCCTTCGCCCAGACCTTTGCCCATCCCTCAGCCCAGACCTTCGCCCAGCCCTTCGCCCAGACCTTCGCCCATCCCTCAGCCCAGACCTTCGCCCAGCCCTTCGCCCAGACCTTCGCCCAGCCCTCCGCCCAGCCCTCAGCTCAACACTCCGTCCTCTGCCCTTCGCCCAACCCTTCGCCCTCAGCCCTTCGCCCAGCCCTTCGCCAGAATATTCCTAATTTTTCATTGATGGGTATGTTTAACATGAGCAGGCAGGCAAAAGACGTTGTGAAAGCTCTGAAACGAAGGTTGCAGCATAAGAACCCGAAAGTTCAACTACTCGCTTTGACGGTACCTTTTCTTCGACTATTAGTTGTCTCATATTTGCTTTTGGATCAAATAATTTGAACGCATTTATCCCAATCAGAAATAGTGGTTTTTCTTTTATTATTATTTTTTTTATAATGAATTAGTTTTGTATGTAGATTGGAACTTGAAAGAGGCTTGAATTGCTTATATTGGCTGTGATTAAGTGAGTCACTGAAATGCTTATTAACTGTTTGTGAAAAGGTCTGTGAAGATCTCTGATTAATTTCTGGCTTTGGTTTTTTTTTTTTTTTGTGGGTTGTGTAAATAAAGAAAAATACATTTTCTGTATTAGTTCTTGATGAGCTTATTTAAATCATACACGTACCCAAACAAACATCAAATTACAAAAAAGCTTACACAAATTATATCACCATGTCTCAACAGAGGAAATGGTTCATTCAATTACCTATAAAACTCAAATAGATAATCTTGTTTGATAGCCTTCCATATAAGCAGGATTTATATATGAACATCTTCAAGTCTTTCTCTAAGATGGTTAAAAGTGTAAAGAAAATAGAAGAGTTTTTTTTTTTTTTTAGGTACGATAAGAAATCCTAGGAGATGTTGCTTGTCAAGCAACCTGTTAATGTATTTACATTGCGTATTTGCATAAGCCAATGTGTTAATATCATGTTAAGCGAGTACTGGCTTGGCACAATCTCAAAGGAAATTGAAACTAGCTTCTTCACAAGCTAATGAGAACAAACATATATATGAGAACATATTACAAACTCACGTGTAATAAAAGTGTGACTAATTAATTAATCGAGCAGCGATAGTACCATAGAAACTAGAAAGAGCGCAGAGAAAACAAGAACAAACTTAATAACCAAACCAAGTCATGTCGTACTGTAGTTTTTAACTTTCAGAAATTAGCAGTTCTGTGTCTCTTTGATCTTCTTCTTTCTTGTTCTTTCGCTTTTGTTTTTTCCTTCTTGGATTGACAAGAAAACAATTCGATTCACTGTCTTGGAACTGCAAATATATGATCGCATATATATATATATATGTAGACATATATATATATATGTATATAGCTAGTATACGTACAACAGGCATTTGAATAACTTGAGTTTTATAAATAATTTATTAATCACGTATATCAAATAATAAACACAAGGAAGATATAAATAACACATCGCTGATGATTGAATTTTAGATACAGAGATCATATCCAAAAAAGCCCTAAAACTGTGACAAAACTATATCATATAACTTACATAATAATAAAACTCGCAAACAATATTGTGTAGTTAATATTATTACATATAGATAACCGTCTATATGCACTTCTACTAATTTAACAATAAAGATATTTTATATCATTCTTCTAGAAGTATTGGATGTGTGATATTTTGTTTTGTGGGTTTTGATTTTTGGAATTGGAAATGAGTTGTATTGGCTGTGATTGAGTCAATGGAATGCGTATTAAGTGGTTATGAAAGTGGCTGTGATTGAGTCAATGGATTGTTACTTTAAGTCTCATTGATGACGTTAAATTTCTCAAATTGTAGATTGATTTCATCAAATCACATGGCACCACAATCAAAGAGACGTCCTAATAATAATCAGCAGCCTGAAAATAGTAATTCTCAAGGGCAACGTGATGGGAAAAAGCTGCGTAGATGTAGCAAAAAAAAGAATGGCAAAAGAGGACCTACACAAATGAAAAAAATCATAAAAAACAAAGTTATTGGCAAGAAAGAAAAAGTAAAAGCTAATTGGGCTGGTCAACCAATAGGTAAAGGGGGAAAAAATTTACAGAGTTATCTTGGTGTTTTGGCCCGGTCTTTGATTCCAGTAAACATTAAAACTTGGCATCAAGTAAAAGACGACAAACGCGATAAGATATGGGCTGAGACAAATGTAAGTACCTATATACTTTTGGTTAAACAATGCATATTTTTCTTCACATGATTTTGCATTCTAACTTTTAGTGTCTAAATGGTCTGCTTATTGGATTTTGTTTAGTTGGCGTTTGATTTGGATGAGAAGATTTCAAGAGAATTTGTCTTGAAAAGTGTTGGAAGAAAGTGTAGGGAGTTCAGGACCAATTTGAGCAAAGAGTATATACAACCATATGTTGATGATTGTCCTGATGCACTTGATGATCCACCAGAAGATTATCCAGAAATTGAGCCAGAACATTGGACTGACTTTGTTAATTCAAGAACGACAAAGGAATTTCAGGTTTTTTTTTTTTTTTTTGGAAATAATTAGAGCTCTTTTCGTTGGTTATATTTTAACTACAACAAAATTTCAGGAGTATCGCAAATTACAACAAGAAAGGCATGCAAATCTCAAATATCCTCATCGTATGGCACGCAAGGGATACGCTAACACTGAACATGAAATTGTGAGTTCTATATATTAATGCTTAGTTAAGATAAATATTATAATTTTGCCTAAAAATTTATCATTGATTATATTGTTAATTTAAATGCAAACCAGCAAAAAGAACGAGGTATGGAAACTCCGATGGAGCGTGGAGAATTATGGGTATTAGGACGACAAAACATAAACGGGGAATTCATTGATGATGATTCTAGAGAAATTGCAAACCGCATTGTAAGTATTATTGTGATTACTTTGTAATCTTTACTTTTTTCATAAATTTAATATATTTAATTCATTCAATTGTATTGTAGAATGAGCTACAAGAGTTGCGTGATGCGGGAGAGATACAAGAAATAGGAAGCAATGATGTTTTGACTCAGGCATTGCGTACCGGAGAACATGGTGGGATTGTTAGGGGTAAGGGATTTGGTGTTAAACCGAGCGAATTTTTCAAAAAACCAATTGGGGGCATGAAAGAGCTTCAAGAACAACAAATAAAATATGAGAAGGAGATTGTAGCTCGTTTAGAAGCCAAATATGATGATCGTCTCAAACGATTAGAGGCTTTAGTTGCTGGAAAAAATGTTGAATCGAATGAAGGTGCAAAAGAGGCCACAACTCAAAAGAATAGTGCACGAGACAATGGAACACCACAAAAAACAACCAAAGGCGATGACTTAATGCAAGAAACTGTTGGAGGTGATGGATTACAACAAGAAGCCACATGAGAGACTGTTTTTGTTGAAAATGTTGATAAATCTTTTAAGGTCAGAGATATGAATTTGAAATTGTAAGTGGTTATTCAATTTTTCTTATGTTCTTAACGAATGTCTTTATCAACAGGAAGTGAAATGCAAACTTACTGTAGATAATAAGATAGTTGCCGAAGGACATATAATTGCAACATCAGGAGTTATTCACGGCAAAGAGTTGGGAATATCAAATTATAGGGTGAGCGTCGATAAAATAATCATAGGCGAAGCACAACTTCCGATTCCAATACCTGATGAAATGACTACTGTTCAAGATGCTAAAGGTGCACACGTTGCTTGGCCCAGAAATTTTGTTATTTTAACTGATTCAGAGGTATAGTTTGCTAAACTTCTGTCAATTTTTACTTTAATTAGCATAAGTACTTCTAACATGTGAAATGTATAACCATAGGGACAACGTGACAAATTCCCACAAAAAAAAGAAGCGTATGTCGCCCAAGGAGCCATTAGAAAAGAAAAGTTTGTCTCCAAAAGAGCCACAAACACAACCACAAGAGAAAGAAAAAGTATTGCGCCCCTCTTGTATACAACCAGCAGCATCTTCGAGTTCTTGTGCTAGACCCGGCGCTGTTTCATCAACAACACTTGAAATTCCTCCAAACCTTCCTGGTGCCTTAAGAACTCTAGCCAAAAGCGTTAGAAAAAAAGACCGGCATTATATGATAAACATACCGATAGAAGCAACTGTTTTTGGTGGTGAGTCGGGCTTTTTAGATGTTGCAATTGAAGATATCATGCATATGGCATTATTGGATGAGATTGGTGCTACAACTATTGCAGTTCATATGAGGTAATTGGATTTTAGATAAATTTTAAATTATTATAGTTTTTTTCTTATTTTTGTTCTTGTTATTAAAATTAATAACATATAATTATTATTATTAGGCACTTATACAATATTCTGGAAGCTAAAGAGCGTTTACATCTCTTTGGTTTCATTCATCCGGAAATTTTGACAACATTTAAAGATGATATAAAGCATCGTGCTAAATCTATTAGTGCTCGAATGCTAAGTACAAAGGCACGATATTGGTTGGCTCCTTACAATTTTGGGTAAGGTTGATCATGTGGCTTTCTATAAGATAATTTTATGTTTGGCAATATAACTTTTGACAAATTAAATTTTTAGGAGGCATTGGACATTACTTGCAATTGATATGCGCACTGAAAATGTCTACTACTTTGATTCTCTTAAAGGGGCTGTTGAATCTCATGGTGATATTCAATCAGTTATTCGAATGTAAGTTATATCCTTTCATTCTTGCTGATAATTTAATTTCAATATTGGATAATATATGTGTGTTTGACAGTTATATCCTCTCATATATACGTACAGGGCTTTATTACTTTATAACTCTCAAAAGTTGAAAGTTGGCAAATCAAAACCTCATTGGTCTCCCGTAATTGTAAGTGAATTGAATATAGATAGAAAAAGAACAGTGTATGTTGTTGCTTGGTAAAATTTGCTTTGGGTTCCTTACCTAATCATTTGTATTTCTTATATTGCTGGTTTCAAACTCTTTGTTTATATTGTTTTGTTTGTTAACTTATTTTTGACTAATAATGTATATTTTTTTGAAAATTTAAACTATCATTCAGTGTCCTAAACAACCGGATAGCGTGCAATGTGGATATTATGTGATGCGAAACATGAAGGAATTAGTTTTGGCTTCAAAACCGACAGATTATATTGAGCATCATGTAATATGTCTCATTTACATACATGTGTATTTTTCCTCTCTCTCTCTCTCTATATATATATATGTTTCTAATTGAATAATTCTTTTTTATGCTTATCATCATGTAGTGCAAGAAGAAGAAGACGTACACCTTGGAAGAGATTAATGAGATAAGAGAGGAATGGACTGATTGTGTGACAGACTATCAAGAATAATTGTTCACGCAGATGTATATTAATGTTATTATTAGGAATTAGTACTGGACATATGTTGATATTATTAGAATTTAGTTTCTATTTGTTTAGCTTAGTTATTATTTGAACATTACTTGACCCATCTTTTTTGGTATATATTTTTTTCATGTATATATATTCTTTAATTGAATTTTCCTATTTTACTTTGAAAATTACTAACTATAGTTATAAATCAAAAAATAATTGCTAAATATATTGTGTTCAATTTAACAATCCATGCTTTCGACAACAATCTTTATATAGGACCAACGTCTTAATATGGATTTATGACGTCTTTTTTAGAACCGACGTCTATTACTATCAGTCTTGACGTCGCTCTTTTCAAAACCGACGTCTTTATATACACGTTGCTCTTTGTAAAACCGACGTCTTTAAATAAACGTCGCTCTTTTCAAAACCGACGTCTTTAGATTTCAATTTAACGTCGCTTAAAAAAGCGACGTCTATTGTGCTATAAGTTTCAACGTCACTTACCTAGACGTCGTTTTTTAACCGACGTTAAAAGTTTTGACGTCGTTTTTTGAGCGACGTCTATCAACATTTCTGTAGTAGTGATTGAATGAAATGGTAAATAATTGTCTGCATAATTCAGAAACAGAAATCAAATTTCGTCTGAAACAAGGAATGTAATAAACAGATTTTATTAAAATAAAATTCTCTCCGAAGGCAAGACGAGCTTCTCCCACTGCTTTGGCTGAGACGGACTCTCCATTTCCGACCGTAAGCGTGAGTTCCCCGTCTTCAAGCTCCTTCCATGAGCTAAGCACCTGCAAAGACGAACAAACATGATTAGTCGCTCCTGAATCAACTATCCAGGTCGAGGAAGAATCCTCGGCATAATTTGCTTCTAATACATGCAAGTTTGAGATTGGTACACTACCATTCTTCTTCTTTGCTTCTAGCTCTGAAAGATAAAGAGGACAGTTCCTCTTCCAGTGACCCTGTTCTTTGCAATGGAAACAACTTCCCTTTGCAGGAGCTTGGGCTTTCGGGCGCTCATTAGCCTTCGCGGGCTTTGGGTTTTCGGCGCTCTTGTTCTTTTTGTTCTTCTCTTCCTTCGCGGGACCCTTCCCCTTGGATGAGCTGGCTTGTCCTGGCCCAGACGTTGCAGGGGCCTTCCTCTTAGGAGGTTTGGCCTTGGAAGAAGAAGCCCGATCGGCAACATTTGCCGATCCCTTCATCTTACCCTGCCTCGAGATTGACTCAAAGGTCTGAAGCTCGTTGAGGAGCTGGGAGAGACCATAGTTCAGTTTGTTCATAATATAATTAGAAGTAAACTGAATGAAGTCCGCAGACAAGGAATTCAGAATAATTCCCACTTGCGTTACTTCGTCAATCTGAGCCCCGTGGAGCTCCGCTTCGGTGAAGTAATTAGTCATCAGCATGACATGATCTCTCACCGGAGTCCCAGCGCACATTTTCGCACTTGAGTATTTGTGGGTTAACTCAATGCGAGCCTGCTCGCTTTGTCTGCCAAACATCTCTTGCAAGGCATCTAGGATCTCCACAGCAGTCTCCTTGCCCTCTAACTTGGTTCGCAACGCATCAGACATGCTTGCTAACATATAGCCAACGGCCTTATTGTTAGAGGTAACCCAGCGGTCGAAACTTTCTTTCGCCGTCCGCGAACAGTTCGCGGTTGGGACGGGTGGACGATTCTCAGTAAGCACAAACCTTATGCTTTCTGAGACCAGCACGATGTTAAGGTTAGACTTCCATTTCTGGAAGTTGTCACCCGTGAGCACATCGCGAGAGAGGAGTGCAGTGATTGGGTTTCCCATTGACATATTTGCTGATAAAATAAAATAAAGACATAATTAAAATTTGCTTTGGAAAATTAAACATTCATTATATTTTTCGGAAAATTAAACGTGAATGCATGAATGCAGCGGGAAAAATACTTTGGAAAAACCCTTTGTTTAAAATTCCCTCGACAATTCGATTAACCACGAATAAAGTGCCGCCGTAGGGTAGGTCACTTTATCCACTTAACCAAACCGAGACTATCTCGATTAATAGACGTGTCCGAAATAACTCTTATTTCCACGTTTACTAAAAGCCGAATTGGGTTTGGTCAAACGACTCAACATTTGATCGTTTTGTGAATCGACCCATCGTTTCAACTCATTTGGCTTAACTCAAATGTGCCGCCGTAGGGTAGGTCACACTTGAAATACACCCAACAAGTCTATCGTTAGAAGTCCAGCCTTGTTATTGGGCCAAGAGAACACCTTCCGTAGGGGGACGATCAAAGCGTCGCTAGGCCCCTCTTAACCCTCACGGTGCTAGACTAACGATGGAGACCATAGGACTCACTATTCAAATAGCATTTTATTACTCCTAGTTTGAATAACTAGGTTAAATTCATTTTAGGTTCACTAATCTCATTAACAACCTAAACTTGAATTTAAGTGGTTCTAAGCTACCCATTTAAAACCCTTTTTAAATATGCTTAGAATTGTTCTTTTCGTGAAATTCTAATCTTGTAATTAATCATCTCATGTTTAATTAACTTAATTAGAACTATATAGATTGACTTAGAGTCTCCCTTCACGAAAAGAACTCCCAGGAAAGAAGGAGGGGCACGAGGCCCGCTTAAGACCCTTCGAACCTTAGACCGCTTATTGGTCTTTGTGACAAAGCCTTTCCGATCCGTTCAACTTATTCATTAAAACTATCCTAATCCAATTAGATAATTTTGATTAAATAAGGCCCGCAATCATGTTGGATAATCAATTTTAAAAACTCTTTTTAAACATTAGCCAACCATCATTAATCATATTACAAAATTAATATCATAATTCAAATATGAATAATGAATGAATGCGGCATGTATTGAATGGCACTTCCTATGCTATATGACATGTTATAATGATCATGACATATAATAAAAGCATAGAATAAAATTAAATAAAATTTGAAATTGACCGGGTCCCTTTGATTTTACAAAATAAATAACCAAAAATAAAAACAAAACAAAACCCTAATCTAATTGGGCTTCTTGTCCTTGTTTCCTTTTGGGTCCTTCTTCGATGGGCTTGGGCTTCAATTAAAACACTTTTAATTATTGGGCCTAGCCCAAAACAATTTTGGGCTTCACCACAATTGGGCCGGTCCACCTAGGGTTTCACAAACCCTAGGTTTTGGGCCTATTGTGGCCGGCCACCCTAGGGTCCAACCCTAGGGTTTGCGCCACCTTAGGAGGCCGGCTACCCTAGGGTCAAACCCTAGGGTTTCCGTCCCCCACCTTCTAGCCGTCGTAGCCGTCAACTTCGTTGTTCGTCGTTCTTCGTCGGGTTACAAAATTTTACAGAACATTTGAAATTTACAGTAAACATAAATTACAAAAATCCTAACCCAAATTAAGGGCGAACAACAATTCTAAACCAAAAGGACCATATACTTAACGATCAATTCCAACACATCCATCACATGAACATACATTCAACAATTGAACAAACAATAATCAAAAACACATCAACATGCTTTTCAATTATTTGTGCCATTCAATATGCAAGAAACGAATCATATTCAAAGTAAATTCATTAAACATGAAATTGTAACCTAGGCTCTGATACCAATTGTAGGACAGGTCTATGCTAGGGCGGAAGCGTGAATTTCAAAAATTTTTATGCGATTTTAACCAATCATATTGTTACAAAAACGCACTGTCATATTACGAATATAATATCATATTGAAAATTGAATACCGTATTCAAAACAGAATATCATATTACAATCGCGAATCAGCATAGACAAACAGATTTCATGTTCAACGAAAATTAAACAATCTGATTTTATTTATCACATAAACTAAAACAGATTGAATAGAATAAGAAAACGAAATATACCTAGACGAATCGGTCTAATAACGACTCCACCAAATTGTCCAAGCAATTCCAAACCCTTCCAAGGTCCTTGATTTGGAATTGGCTTATAGGAGTTGAGAAGATCGAAACCACAGCCTTCCGAATCGTTCTCCAAATCAACAGAGAAGAAAGTGTGGGCTTTCTATTCTTAGATCTCACAAGAACAAGAGGAAGAAATATTTTTCTCTTGCTCTAAGGGTGGTGGACGAATTTTGCTTGGTTTTTCTCTCTGGAGAAAACTTTCTGAAGCTAGGGTTTTTCTTCTCTCTCAAAAAAATCTTACGTTCTTTTTTCTGAGAAACCCTATATAGCCTTTTTTTAAAATCAGAATCTTGCAGGAGAGAGAAGTTGGCTATTTCTTAGTCCACTCCCCTCATTATTGGCGCAAATTAGGAGAGACTTTTTCTCTGAGAAAAAGTCTCTGCCAGCTTTAATTATCTTTAATTCAAAATTCAATTATTTTTGATAATTATCTCATAATTATCTTAATTGATTTAATAAAGATGATGTGTGATCTTTACAATTACCCACATGACTAAATCATGGGATAATACCAAAAGCATCTCACGTATACACCATGTGGAATTAGTCAAATATGACTTTTTCCAATTCTGATTAAATAATATAATTATTTAACAATTAAATAATTAAAACAAAAAATAAAACTCTTTTATTCTTGCTATAAAATTCGTCCACTATAACTTGTGTAGGAAAAAATTATTTCCCACTTAAAGCAAATTTAAATTAATTCATTTATTATTTATTTAACACTTAAATAAATAATTGGAATTAATTTATTTTTGTGAGACTATATAATTAATCGACATTAATTATATAAAATACTTTTCTCTATTGATTTTTACGGAGCCGGTCCGGGGACCATGGACCCAATATTTCGAGCTCCAATAAATTTAGAAAATTGACTAAAACTCTTTAATCAAAATTCCAATTTATTAATCCCGAGGTTATTCCACTAAAAACCCAAAATTGCACTCTCGAAATTATCGGAATAATTTACTCGATGAGTAGTCCACTGATATAGTCATTACATGAGATTTGACCCTCCAGATTGGTTCACGTCCCTAGTGGATGAAATTACCGTTATACCCCTTGGGTCGTTTCTTGTTCCTTAAGTACCATCGTTTCACTAGTGACGATTCATTTACTATCGTAAATGTGCGCGCAATCGTTCAGTTCCAGAAACGACACTTTAAGGGAACCAATATTAACTCCCGTTATGATTGGAAGCTGGATTCCATGTCTGTGAATACCCCATTCCCCAACGATCCCATTCCGAGTTCCCAAAATGCAAGTATTCGTTTCCATTGCGATAATGGCACTTAACGAACAAATCAAAGAACCCGTAAACGCGACCAAGGAGTCTGTGGCCACTCAGGATTGAGATCAATTCTCATATGACCATCTTTTGACTTTGTCACGAGTATAGTAACGGTTCTTAAACGATACTTCGTGACTAGTCGGTCCGAGTCGTGTATAGTCTAACTATACAGAACGCTCCCACTGAGTGTCACTACACTAACAGTGTTCCACGTATGTGATTTCGGATCAAGCTATCCAATCTTGATCAATCACCGACCAATGATTTAAATACGTTAACTAAACAATTCGATATTTCATAAGACACTTATAAATATCAAAATTTAGTTTCATAACATATTTTGGATATTAATGAATATTTATGTAAAATGATATTCCAAATATAATAATAAAAATGTCTACTTATTTTATTAATCAGCAAATAATATTACAAAATAATGTTACAAAAAACCTACTTTCTAGGGCAACATTCCAACAATAACTTCATCTATAATTTAGGACATTACATATATATTAGATTAAAAACTATATCATTATCGTTCAATGAAAAAGAAACCGACAATTAATAATCATGTGAAAGCCCACTGCCTTGCATCATTATAATGTGCTTTTAAAATAATAATAATAATAATATTCAATAATCCCTACTTTAGCCAAAAACATTGTGCCACATGATTCATTGCAAATTCAACATGAGTCTAACTCTAAGTAAACCATATTAGGCATGTATTATTGATCTAAACCCAAGTCCCTTATTGACTATTCAATATTTTTTTTATTATTGATGATAAATTATAAATTATCTAATTAAAACTGAATGCCCCTGTAACAAAAATTTAAAACAAAAAATGGACAGATTCTAATAAAAAGTTATTTTGTCAGTTTAGTACGTTCCTTTTGTTATGTTTTGTATTGTAAAATCCGATCCCGCCAGTTATCAAAATATTTTCAATAAATCCCTATCCTTCAAATAAGCACGATCTGCTTTTAGACATGGTTCCATTTATATATCCAAATAATATGCATCTTATAACAAGTTAATTACTAGGGGAGAAAATATGAATGCAACTACGTCTCCCCATTTTCTTCCGATTTCAATGTTGGAGACGCTGTAATCATAAGGTACAAATTAAAGGCGGAGAGGCGAGCAAGCAGAGATAGATGGAAGAAAGGTGGAGAAAGTTCAGAAGGCAAGGCGCGACGCAGAGGGGGCGTTCGGTGGAGATGGCAGCGGCGTAAAATCGAGCTTCGATGAAGACAACGCGGATCGGTGAGTGAATTGCAAAATTAATTAGAGGCAAACACATATGTGTGTGGTGTCGTGACAGTGAGTAGAAGAAGATGACTTCAGGGGGAGGGAAAGCAGTAGAGAATATGGCAAAGAGGGAGAAGTTTAGGAGAGAAGGCGGTGAAGGTAGCTGGGGAGAAGTAAATGGTGAAAATAATAAATTAATTTTAATATCAAATCAGCTACGGTTGAAATTAAATTTGATGCAGATTTTTCTTACAATTTAACGTCAATGTTATATGAAGTCGACGTGGATATGTTTAACGTCGAAGTTTTGCAAGTCGACGTGGACTATTTAATAGTGGGAATTTTTTTTAAATGTTTAATATATATTTTTTTCAATGTTTAACATCAAACTTTTGTAAGTAGACGTATAATATCCATATTTATCTTTTAGCGTCAAACATTTAGGAAGTCGACATGGTCTATTTAAAAAACTTGACGCTTGAAAATATTTCAGTAACACGAGTTTAAACATTATTCAACCTAAAAATGAGATACCATAAAACGTCGTATTTTTAGTATATTGTAGTTAAAAAAAACCGTTGTATAATAGTGAAAATGTTGTAGTGACAATATATTTTACGTTTAAATACTCATTTGGGATCAAAACAACTTTGTCAGAGTCACTTCGGAGCCAAAAAAAACCATTTAAAGGCTCGATTTAGGTCAAACTAGTGATAACGACGTTGTTTTAGCGCGAAATGAGTTTCTAACGCTTATTTGACCTCTAAATGAGTTCCAAAGACTAAGTATAATAAAATATATGTTAAAATACTCATTTAGGAACAAAACAACGTTGCTAGACTCACTTCGGAACCAAAAAAGCCCTTTAAATGCTCGATTTCGGCAAAACAAGTTATACAGACTTTGTTTTAGTGCGAAATGAGTTTTTAAGGCTTGTTGGAGCTCCAACTGAGTCTCTAAGTCTTAATATAATATATTATACATTCAAATACACATTTGGGATCAAAACAACTTTGCTGGAGTCACTTTGGAGCCAAAAAAGCCCTTTAAAGGCTCGATTTTGGCAAAACTAGTCAAAAGGACTTATTTTTTGCGTGAATTGACTTTTTTAAGTCTTGTTATAGCTCCAAATGAGTCTCTAAGACCTATTATAAGACAATATATTCTAAAATACTCGCTTAGGATCAAAACAAGTTTGCTAGAGTGACTTTGGAGCTCAAAAAGCCCTTTAAAAGCTCGATTTGCGTAAAACTGATTATAAGCACTCGGTTATTGCGCGAAGTGAGTCTTTAAAACTTGTTGGAGCTCCAAATGAGTCCCTAAGACTTAGTATAATATATTATATGTTTAAATACATATTTATGATCGAAGCAACTTTGCTAGAGTCACTTCGGAGCCAAAAAAGCCATTTAAAGGCTCGATTACGACAAAACTAGTTATAATGACTTTGTTTTATTGCGAAATGAGTTTTTAACGCTTGTTGGAGCTCCAAATGAGTCCCTAAGAGTTATTACAATAGATTTTACTTTTAAATACTCATTTGGGATCAAAACAACTTTGCTAGAGTCATTTCGGAGCCAAAAAAGCCCTTTAAAAGCACGATTTGGGTCAAACTAGTGATAATGACATTGTTTTAGTGCGAAATGAGTTTTTAATGCTTGTTTGACCTCTAAATGAGTTCCAAAGACTAAGTATAATAAAATAAATGTTAAAATACTCATTTAGGAACAAAAAAACATTGCTACAGTCACTTCGGAACCAAAAAAGCCCTTTACATGCTCGATTTCGGCAAAACAAGTTATACTGACTTTGTTTTAACACGAAATGCGTTTTTATGACTTGTTGGAGCTCCAACTGAGTCTCTAATTCTTATTATAATATATTATACGTTCAAATACACATTTTTTTTATCAAAACAACCTTGCCAGAGTCATTTTGGAGCAAAAAAAATCCTTTAAAGGCTCGATTTTGGTAAAACTGGTCAAATGGACTTAGTTTTTGCGTGAATTGACTTTTTAAGTCTTTTTATAGCTCCAATTGAGTCTCTAAGACTTATTATAATACAATATATTCTCAAATACTCATTTCGGATCAAAACAAGTTTGCTAGAGTCACTTTGGAGCTTAAAAAGTCCTTTAAAGGCTCGATTTGTGTAAAACTGATTATAAGCATTTATTAGTGCGCGAAGTGAGGTTTTAAAGCTTGTTGGAGCTCCAAATGAGTCCGTAAGACTTGTTATAATATATTATATGTTTAAATACACATTTTTTATCAAAATAACTTTGCTAGAGTCACTTCGGAATCAAAAAATCCCTTTAAATGCCCGATTACAGCAAAACTAGTTATAATTATTGTAAGCTGATTTTTGTCTGAGGCTCTATCCTAAGCTGGAACGGCTCGCTCTTTCTCTCGTCGTCTCCACCAAGAAACTTCGCCACTACTTTCTAGCTCACCCAGTGGTGGTTTTCACCAACCACCCGATGAAGCAAGTCCTGCGCAGGCCAGAGGCCTCGGGCAGACTCATCAAGTGGGCCGTTGGGTTGACACAATTCGACATCCTGTACCGGCCGCAAACGGCCATCAATGGACAAGCGCTAGCAAAATTCATCGCCGCGTTCACTTTTCCTTCGGGGGAGGATCGAGATGGACAAAAGGAAACCCCGAAGTGGAAGCTCTTCGTGGATGGATCCTCGAACGAGAATGGTTCGGGGGCAGGACTCATGCTGGTCAGCCCCGAAAATCATCAGATCAGCAGCGCGCTGCGGTTCACCTTCAAGGCCTTGAACAACGAAGCAGAGTACGAAGCCTTGCTTGCTGACCTCAGACTCGCCAAAGAACTTTAGGTAGATTCGCTTATGATCTATTGCGACTCGAAGCTGGTGGTCTCTCAACTTTTGGGCGAATTTCAAGCCCGCGACGATAGAATGGCCGCTTACCTAGAGTAGGTTAAGGCAGAACTTTGAAACTTCTCAAGACACGAGGTGAAGCACATTGACCGCGAAGATAATGCGAACGCTGACGCCCTGGCAAAATTAGCTACCAGCCGAGATGCGAAGCTTCTCCGCCTGGTCCTGATCGAAGTCGTCAAAGAGCCAAGTATCACGAAGCAGCACTCGATAGAGGCGATCGATGCACAACCTTCGTGGATGGATGATATTGTCATCTACTTGAAGGAAGACAGACTACTTGAAGATCGAGACCTGGCATGAAAGGTCAGGTATCACGCTGAGCATTACTTGCTGCTGAACGGCAGACTTTACAAGAGAGGGATCTCGACTCCGTTGCTGCGCTGCCTCAACGTCGAGGAAGCCAAGCGAGTCCTCAATGAGATCCACGACGGAGTCTGCAGGAACCACTCTGGTGGGCTGTCACTCGCGTACAAGCTATTGTTATAGGGATTCTACTGGCCCACCATGAAGCAAGACGCCGTCGAGTACGCAAGGAAATGTGACAAGTGCCAGAGGTATTTAGCACTCATTCGAGCTCATCCAGAACGACTCACGGTCATCTTCTGTTCATGGCCCTTTGCGAAGTGGGGAATCGACATCATCGGCCCAATTCCCACAGCGCCCGGAGGACTTAAATTCGTCGTGGTGGCTGTCGACTACTTTACCAAATGGGCCGAAGCGATTCCCCTAGCCGCTATCACCGAGAAGAACCTGACGAAGTTCATTCGCGAGCACATTATTTACAGGTTCGGGATACCTCACTCCTTGGTTTCAGACAACGCCCTTCAGTTCAATAACCAGGCTGTAAGGAATCTCTATGACCAGTTCGGCATCAACAAAGTCTTCTCCACACCATACCACCCGTAAAGCAATGGCCAGGTCAAGGCCGTCAACAAGATCATCAAGACCACCCTGAAGAGGCGACTTGACGCACTCAAAGGATGATGGGCCGCGGAGCTGCCCCTAGTCCTCTGGGGTTATCGCACCACAGCCCGCACGGCCACTGGAGAAACCCCATTCTCCGTGGCGTACGGCACTGAGGCGATGATTCCAGCGAAAATAAAAGTCCCCTCGTTTCGGTACGAGTCTTACGATGAAGCTGCCAGCGATTCACTCTTGTCCACGGAGCGGGATATGATCGAGGAACGGAGAGAAGTCGCTAGGATCCAGATGGAGGCCCAAAAGCGGCGTATGGCGAGGTACTACGACTCCAAGGTAAAGGAAAGAAAGTTTAAGGTCGGGGACATCATCCTCAGACAAGTATTTCAGAACACCAGTGATGCTGGAGTAGGGGCGCTTGGATATTCGTGGGAGGGACCCTATCAAGTCATCGAGGTTCTGCGATCGGGAGCCTACCGACTCGCGGACCTCGCCGGGATCCTAATGAGACTTCCTTGGAATGCGGAGCATCTCAAGAAGTATTACCAGTAGGCTCTCCTAACTTGTAACTTTATTTCTTTGTAATTTTATTCCTCATATTTTAAGCAATATTTAAATGAATAAAAATATATATTTTTGCACATTCTCGAATACATTTGATTAAAAGTCTGCGGAGTAGACTATAAACTCGGTGTGTAAAGGATAAAATCGCGGAGCGGATAAATCCTAAAAACACTACCCATAAAAAGTCTGCGGAGTAGACTATAACTCGGTGTATAAAGGATTGAACCGCGGAGCGGATAAATCCTAAAAACACTACCCTAAGACTTGTTTTAACGCGAAATGAGTTTTTAAGACTTGTTGGAGCACCAACTGAGTCCCTAAGTCTTATTATAATATATTATATGTTCGAATACACATTTGGATCAAAACAACTTTGCTAGAGTCACTTTGGAGCAAAAAAAGCCATTTAAAGGCTCGATTATGGCAAAACTAGTCAAAAGGACTTAGTTTTTGCGTGAATTGACTTTTTAAGTTTTTTTATTGTTCCAAATGAGTCTCTAAGACTTATTATAATACAATATATTTTAAAGGAAAATCATAGGAAATAGCCAAAAAAAAATTGTTTTTAAAGTCGAGCCCATGTTTAAAAAAAAATTAAAAAAATAGCCATGTTACAAATTATATAACAGAAAAGTGTCATACAAAATATAACACATTTGTAAATATTTGTAAGATATTTTGTAACACATCAAGTTTCACTCATTAATTTTTGAAGTGTTAAATAATATCTTACAAATACTTATAGATCTGTTATATTTTGTGTGTCATATTTCTGTTATACAACTCGTAACATGGCTATTTTCTTAATTTTTTGAAACATAGACTATCATTTAAAACAAACATTTAATTTTGGCATATTTTTACAACTCACCCTATTTTAAAATACTCATATAGGATATAAACAAGTTTGCTAGAGTCACTTTGGAGCGTAAAAAGCCCTCTAAAGGCTCGATTTGCGTAAACCTGATTATAAGCACTTAGTTATTGCAGGAAGTGAGTTTTTAAAGCTTGTTGGAGCTCCAAATGAGTCCCTAAGACTTATTATAATATATTATATGTTTAAATACACATTTTTGAACAAAACAACTTTGCTTGAGTCACTTCGGAGCCAAAAAAGCCCTTTAAAGGCTCGATTACGACAAAACTAGTTATAATGACCATGTTTTAATACGACATGAGTTTTTAACGCCTGTGGGAAATCTTGTGGGGAATCGAGTTTTTAAAGTTTTTAAAGCCCTTCAAAGGCTCGATTACGGCAAAGCTTGTGGGGAATCGAGTTTTTAAAGTTTTTAAAGCCCTTTAAAGGCTCGATTACGGCAAAACTAGATATAATGACTTTTTTTAATACGAAATGAGTTTTTAACGCCTGTGGGAGCTCCAAATGAGTCCATAAGACTTATTACAATATATTTTACTTTAAATGCTCATTTGGGATCAAAAGAACTTTGCCAGAGTCACTTCGGAGCCGAAAATGCCTTTTAAAGGCTCAATTTGGGTCAAACTAGTGATAACGATATTGTTTTAGCGCGAAATGAGTTTTTAACGTTTGTTTGACCTCCAAACGAGTTCTAAAGACTAAGTATAAAAAAATATATGTTCAAATGCTCATTTAGGAGCAAAACAACGTTGCTAGAGTCACTTCGGAACCAAAAAAGCCCTTTAAATCCTCGATTTCGGCAAAACAAGTTATACTGATATTGTTTTAGCGCGAAATGACATTTTAAGGCTTGCTGGAGCTCGAAATAAGTCCCTAAGTCTTATTTTAATATATTCTACGTTCGAATACACATTTGGATCAAAACAACTTTGCTAGAGTCCCTTTGGAGCCAAAAAAGTCCTTTAAAGGCTCGATTTTGGCAAAACTAGTCAAAATGACTTAGTTTTTGCGTTAATTGACTTTTTAATTCTTGTTATAGCTACAAATGAGTCTCTAGGACTTATTATAATACAATATATTTTCAAACACACATTTAGGATCACAAAAAGTTTGCTAGAGCCACTTTGGAGTTTAAAAAGCCCTTTAAAGGCTTGATTTACGTAAAACTGATTATAAGCACTTAGTTATTGCGCGAAGTACATTTTTAAGTCTTGTTATTGCTCAAAATGAGACGATAAGACTGATTATAATATATTATATGTTTAAATACATATTTTTTATCAAAACAACTTTGCTAGAGTCACTTCAGAGGCAAAAAAAGCCTTTTAAAGGCTCGATTATGGCAAAACTAGTTATAATGACTTTGTTTTATTACGAAATGAGTTTTTAACGCCTGTTGGAGCTCCAAATGAGTCCCTAAGACTTATTACATTATATTTTACTTTTAAATACTCATTTGGGATCAAAATAACTTTGCCAGAGTCACTTCGGAGCCAAAAAAAAGCCCTTTAAAGGCTCGATTTGGGTAAAACTTGTGATAACGACATTGACCTTGAAATGAGTTTTTAACGCTTATTTGACCTCTAAATGGGTTCCAAAGACTAAGTATAATAAAATATATGTTAAAATACTCATTTAGGAACAAAACTCTGTTTCTAGAGTCACTTCGGAACCAAAAAAGCCCTTTAAATGCTAGATTTCGGCAAAACAAGTTATACTGACTTTGTTTTAGCGCGAAATAAGTTTTTAAGTCTTGTTGGAGCTCCAACTGACTCCCTAAGTCTTATTAAAATATATTATAAGTTCGAATACACATTTGGGATCAAAACAAATTTGCTAGAGTCATTTTTGAGCAAAAAAAAAGCCCTTTAAAAGCTCGATTTTGGCAAAACTAGTCAAACGGACTTGGTTTTTGCATGAATTGACTTTTTAAGTCTTGTTATAGCTGCAAATGAGTCTCTAAGACTTATCATAATACAATATATTTTCAAATACTAATTTAGGATCAAAACAAGTTTGCTAGAGTCACTTTGGAGCTTAAAAAGCCTTTTAAAGGCTCGATTTGCGTTAAATTGATTATAAGCACTTAGTTATTGCACGAAGTGAGTTTTTAAAGCTTGTTGGAGCTCTAAATGAGTCCCTAAGACTTATTATAATCTATTATATATTTAAATACACATTTTTTATCAAAATAACTTTGCTAAAGTCACTTCGGAGCCAAAAAAAGCCCTTTAAAGGCTCGATTACGGTAAAACTATTTATAATGACTTTGTTTTAATGCGAAATGAGTTTTTAACGCCTGTGGGAGTTCTAAATGAGTCCATAAGACTTATTACACACTACTACACGAATGGTATAAAATATCGCATAAAATGCGACGTTATAGGAACTTACGTCGCCTATAAAGGCGTCGTAAAAAGTCATGACGTTGTAACCATAGTCTGTTTTACGTCGCTCAAATTTTGACGTTGTATCCATAGAATGCCATGTTGGTGTCCTCAAATGACGTCGCACTTTTTCATTTTTTTAGCATCTGTTGTCTTGTGTTTGGCGTGGTATGGTTATAGAAACAGCTTATAATAAGACGTCAAATTTAATTAATGGAACGTCAAATATTTACACAAGTAAACGAAAAATGAGAACTTACAAAAAATTAAAAAAAAACCTCCTAAACCGCTTCCCAAATTATCGCAGGACATGAATAATTTTATTTTATTTATTTTTAAAACACTAAAATTTCCATTCTATATTTGAAATGATCGACCTTTCATCAATTTCTAGATTATAGCATTCTATTTTCATGCTTCCTCATCTTCACCTGTTAAAAAACTAACCTTGGGAGAGTTAAAAGTTTGAGCAGTCATGATTAACAACATTTATATAAATGTCAAGTTTTTAAAATTTTCATAGATATATTCTTGGTATGGAATTTGAACCAACGCCGTGATCCGTATCTCTAGATTGTGATACGGCAATGAACAGGAAGATACTGTGGTAAATAGTAAAACACCGGCGAGTTTTGAAGTGGTTCACTGTTTATGAAAATTCCTGTGAAGTGTTTTACAGAGTAACATTCTGTTTTTTCTTCCAGCCCCCTCCCCTTTCCCCTCTCCTTCTTTTTATAGGCTTTTCGGAGGAGAGAGGGAAGGGTGCATTAAATGACGCCTGACCAATTATCCCTTAAATCCCGAGATTAGGTGACCTTAACACAGTCGACCATGCCCTGCCCTGAATTACGGGAGTGGGTTACCAACTAATCAATTCACGTCCATCAGAAACATGATGTCTACAGTACCTGTCAGACGTCCTTAACACCGGGGTTGATCAATCACAGCCACGCAGGCTTCAACTTTCCACCGAGGATCCCCAGCTCCGCGGGGAGACCTCTAACTCGGCTGATCCTCTATTCTCTTAACGGTTACCATCGTAAGCCTGGCTCGTCCTCGGGCTCCTAGGGTTTCTAGCTCAACGGTCCTCCTCCGAGGACCTCGCTTCAAGTCGGGATCTACCTTCGATGGGGCCCTCACTCACCACTCTAGCGGATATTCCTTCGGGGGTGATCTTCGACGGCCTTCGCTCCCGATGCCATTGAAGTTGGCGCTCTTGATGACGTGGCGATGCCACGCTGTCACTCGGACGCTTTCTCTTGGGGTCGCACTCGATCAGGGGATCGACCCCGAAGATAGTACCTCGGACGAAAATCAATTTATAACATCTGCCCCCAATCCCCGAGGGCACGTGGCGCGCCCTCTGGAATTCCTTCCTAGGGACGCTTCTATGCTAAAACGCCTCGCCGTTTGAATGACGGGCAGTTAATGCCCTGACACACTTTTCGGGAATTTTCCTTTTCTGATGGCATATACTGATGTCAGGTAATAATTACTTTTCGTTGAAAATCCCCGGCCGTTGGATGGTGATGGGAAGATTCCCATCCGACGGTCCTGGAGCGCGCTCGAGGCTCAAAGACGAAACGACGCGAAGGGACTTCGCCCCTTCGCCTCCTCACTTTGCCTATAAGTTCTCTCATTCTTCTTAGTGATGGCGGCTAAGAGAATCGCTTCGGCCCATTTGGTAAAGTAGTCGACAGCCACCACGGCAAATTTAAGTCCTCCGGGCGCCGTGGGCATTGGGCCGATGATGTCGATTCCCCACTCCGCAAAGGGCCATGGACAGAAGATGACCGTGAGTTGTCTGGATGAGCTCGGATGAGCGCCGAGTACCTCTAGTACTTATCACATTTTCTTGCATACTCGGAGGCATCTTGCTTCATGGTGGGCCAGTAGAATCCTTGTAACAATGCCTTGTGCGCGAGTGACTGCCCACCGGAGTGGTTCCCACAGACTCCGTCGTGGATTTCACTGAGGACTCGCTTGGCCTCTTCGACGTTGAGGCAGCGCAACAACGGGGTCGAGATGCCTCTTTTGTAAAGCCTGCCGCTCAGCAGCAAGTAATGCTCAGCGTGATACCTGATTTTTCGCGCCAGGTCTCGATCTTCAGGTAGCCTGTCTTCCTTCAAGTAGATGACAATATCATCCATCAACGAAGGTTGTACATCGATTGCCTCTATCGAGTGCTGCTTCGTGATACTTGGCCCTGTGACGACTTCGATCGAGACCAGGCGGAGAAGCTCTGCATCTCGACTGGTAGCAAATTTTGCCAGGGCGTCAGCGTTCGCATTATCTTCGCGGTCAATGTGCTTCACCTCGTGTCTTGAGAAGTTTCGAAGTTCCGCCTTAACCTTCTCTAGGTAAGCGGCCATTCTATCATCGCGGGCTTGAAACTCGCCCAAAACTTGAGAGACCACCAGCTTTGAGTCGCTATAAATCTTAAGCGAATGTACCTGAAGTTTTTTGGCGAGTCTGAGGCCGGCAAGCAAGGCTTCGTACTCCGCTTCGTTGTTCGAGGCCTTGAAGGTGAATCGCAGCGCGCTGCTGATCCGATGATTTTCAGAGCTGACCAGCATGAGTCCTGCCCTCGAACCATTCTCGTTCGAGGATCCATCCACGAAGAGCTTCCACTTTGGGGGTTCCTTTTGTCCATCTCGATCCTCCTCTGAAGGAAAGGTGAACTCAGCGATGAAGTCTGCTAGCGCTTGCCCCTTGATCGCCGTTCGCGGCTCGTACAGAATGTCGAATTGTGTTAACTCGACGGCCCACTTGACGAGTCTGCCCGAGGCCTCCTGCCTGCGCAGAACTTGCTTCATCAGGTGATTGGTGAAAACCACCACCGGGTGAGCTAGAAAGTAGTGGTGAAGCTTCCTGGTGGAGACGACGAGAGCAAGGGCGAATCATTCGAGCTCAGGATATCTGAGTTCGGTGTCGAGGAGGCGTTTGCTAACGTAGTAAACTGGTACTTGGACTCCAGCAGCCTCCTTAAGTAGCACCGAACTAACTGCATGCTGGGACACCGCGAGGTATGCGAAAAGCTTTTCCCCCGACAATGGCTTCGCCAGAATCGGGGTATGTCCTAGGTAGACTTTAAGCTCCTCGAAGGCCTGTTCGCATTCATTGGTCCAGGCGAACTCCTTACTGCCGCGGAGAGCGTTGAAGAAAGGGAGGCATTTGTCAGTTGAACGGGAGACAAACCTGTTCCATGCGGCAATGCATTCCGTAAGCTTCTGCACTTCTTTTCCTCTTCGAGGAGGCCTCATGTCGAGGATGGCTTGGATCTTCTCCGGGTTGGCCTCTATTCCTCGTTGGCTTTCCATGAAACCCCAAAATTTGCCCGCTTTAACGGCGAAAGTGCACTTGTTTGGGTTGAGCATCATGCTGGTCTGCCTAAGGACAGAGAAAGTCTGGTCTAAGTGTTTGACGTGGTCATGCGCCGCCGCACTCTTGACTAGCATGTCGTCAATGTAGACCTCAATCGAGACTCCCAGTAACTGCGCGAAGATATTATTCACCAATCTCTGATAAGTTGCACCCGTGTTCTTGAGACCAAAGGGCATGACCTTGTAGCAATACAACCCTCGATCGGTAATGAACACGGTATGCTCTTCGTCCCGATGAAACATAGGGATTTGGTTGTAGCCTGAATACGCATCCATGAAGCTGAGGAGTTCGTGGCCTGCGGTGGCATCAACCATCTGGTCGATTCGGGGCACAGGGAAGTTGTCCTTTGGACAGGCTTCATTGAGGTTGGTGAAGTCCACACAACACCTCCACCTCCCATCCGGCTTCAGGACCAGAACTGGATTGGAGATCCAAGTTGGGTACATCGCTTCGTGACTGAACCTGACCCTGATGAGCCTGTCAACTTCATCTTTAAGAGCTTGGGCCCTCTTGGGGTTGAGCGGCCTTCTCTTCTGCGTCGGGCCGGGATCCTGGGATCAATGTTGAGACGGTGGCACATCAAATCCGGGTCGATGCCCTTCATGTCACTGTGGCTCCATGCAAATACATCTTGATTTCTCCGTAGGCAGGCAATGACGGCCTTGCGCACTTCGGGCCTCAGCGAAGTCCCAATTTTGACTCTACGAGCCGTGCCTAGATCATCAATGTCCACTTCTTTGGTATCCTCGGTCGGGCCCGCTAATTGCTATTGGACCGAGAGGCGAGGGTCCAGTTCGCATCGAGCCTCAGATACGCTGATGGTGAGGGTTGCTTCCCCCAAAGCAACTTCTTTGGCTGTGCTCTTCCCCTTCGGTTCAGCGGGGGCCGATTTGACGCTCGTCGTATAACACATCCGGGCTTCATATTGATTCTCCCGGACTACTCCGACGCCACCAGGAGTGGGAAACTTGAGGCAGAGGTGGTAGATGGAAGTGACAGCTCTCATTGCCACGAGGGTAGGACGCCCGAGGATGGCATTATAAGAAGACCTACCCTTGACCACCATAAAGTCAGATATGGCAGTTGATCTCGTCGATTCCTCGCCGAATGTACTAGCTAACTCTATGCTTCCCTCCGGGAAGATAGAGTCTCCTGTGAAGCCGTACAACGGGCTTGCGGCTGCTCTCAAGCTCTGCGGACTGATCCTCATCTTCTCGAGGACATCCAAGTATAGGATGTACACTGAACTACCGTCATCGATCAGACAACGGTGGTAGAGGTGGTTCCCAATCAATGCGGAGACGACCAGGGGATCATGATGTGGGAACCAAACTCCTTCGGCGTCCGCCCGTAAATGTGAACGGGCTCATAGTCCTCCGAGGGGGTTGTGGAGACCTCTGCGACACCTCGAACACTCATACGGAGGGCTCCTGTCGCACTTCTCGGGCGTAATCCCTTATAGATCGTTGGGAGCGCCCCCTCAGGGTAAGGGCCTCCCGCGATCATTCGAATTTTGCCTTTGATCTCCCGATTGGGCAAACTTCACTCTCAGGGATTCGCTTCTTTGCGGTATCCCGAGAGCTTCCCTCGGCGGATGAGATATTCTATCTCATCCTTTAGGTCGAAGCACGTCGCAGTCGTGTACCCTGCCGGGTTGTGGTACAAACAGAATTTGTCCTTGTGCTTCTCCGGTACCTTCCCCCTTAAGGGTGCAGGGGGTCGGAAGTCAACTTCACTCCGTGAGCTGACAAAGATTTCTTCGTTAGTGGCAGTGAGCTCCTGGTACTTGTCGTACCGGGGCTTGCGAGCTCGGACTGACCCCGAAGATGGGCCGGAGTCGCGAGACCTCTTCTCGTCTCGATGCTGCCGATTGCTGCCGACAAGGGTTTCGACAGGTCTTTTCATCTCCTTCTTACGGTCCCCTTCGTGGTTGCCGCGGGATATCTTTGAAGAACCGGACTTCTTCGAAGTTGATGCTTCTGCGTTGATGTAGTTCCTAGCTCGCCCCAGGAAGTCAGCGTACGCCCGCGGGGGTTTCTTGCTGATCGAGAATACGAAGGGGGTGTCTTTGCGAACCGCGGAACTCGCGGCCAGAAGCAAGACATCATCGCATAAATGCCCCACCTCAACCGTGGCCTTGGTAAATCGTTGGAGCCAAGCTTGGAGGCTTTCGCCTTCTCCTTGCTTGACTCGAGAGGGGTAGGCCGGGTTCTTGAGGTGTCTACGACCTCCCAAGAACTGGGCTGCAAACCTCGTTCTCAGATCTTGCCAACTCCCGATTGAATTGGCTGGGAGTCGATACCACCATGGGCGGGCTTTTCCCAAGAGAGTAGTGTCGAAAAGCCTGCACCAGATGGCTTCCGGATAGCCATAAGCACGAGCCCACGAGGAGTAAACCCCCAAGTGGTCGGATGAGTCCCCGCTTCCATCGAACAAGCTTACCTTCGGTAGCCTGAGACGATCGAGGACGGGGGTTACCAGAAGGGTTTCCATGAGTGGGGTGAAATCCCCATCAAGTATTTCGTCACGGGATGGCTCGCCAAGGATCTCGCCATTGCACTCAATCTCTGCGGGGGAGAACTTCTGGGTTCCCTCAGTCTGCCGGCTAGTAGCTGTGGTAGCCGACTCCTCACGAAGACGCTCCCGCACCGGGAGTCGCACACTTTCGGTGCGGACTCCAACACATGCAGGAGCGTGCCTCGCGTTGCCCCGTGGAAAAGGGCCTAACCTATTAAACACCAAGTCGGGCTGAACCGACGTCTCGTCTTCGGCTGCGGGGCGTGAAGGTCCCGCCGGGTCAGCCAGTAACTGCGCTCCTCCAGAGCGGGTGGTGGACTTCTGAGCCGGCGCATTCCTCCACCAGCGGGAATGGTGGGCCTTGCAAGCGGGATCACTACCCGAGTCCTCATCATGAGTCGTAGTGGCGTTGCCTGCGGTTCGGAGGATGGCAGCTGCGTCGTCAGCCCTACGCCGTGCTCGGAGTACGTTTGCATGCTCTGCGTCAGTCAGAAGTGGAGGTGGGCTTTGGTTATGCACCAAAGTCTCCACTAGTTCGGTCATTCTTGCCATGGATTCTTCCATGCGTCGGATTCGATCTTTGAGCATCTCCTGCTCGTAGGTTAGGGGATTCTTGCCGCTGCTTCTCAGGTTGGGCGCCATTTGATCTCTGATCAGTTAGGACGATAAGCGACAGAGAAGACGGGAAGAGATTAGTAGTAGGGATGGAGGCTAAAAACCCAACGCCCTCCTTCTAGCGCCAAGCTGTTGGTATGGAATTTGAACCAACACCGTAATCCGTATCTCTAGATTGTGATACGGCAATGAACAGGAAGAAATGGTGGTAAATAGTAAAACACCAGCGAGTTTTGAAGTGGTTCGACCCTCCTCCGGAGTAATAGTCTACGTCCACTGTTTATGAAAATTCCTGTGAAGTGTTTCACAGAGATTTTTCTGTTTTTTCTTCCAACCCCCTCCCCTTTCCCCTCTCCTTCCTTTTATACGCTTTTCGGAGGAGCGAGGAAAGGGTGCATTAAATGACGCCTGACCAATTATCCCTTCAATCCCGGGATTTAGTGACCTTAACACAGTCGACCATGCCCTGCCCTGAATTACGGGAGTGGGTTACCAACTAATCAACTCACGTCCATCAGAAACAGGACATCTACAGTACGTGTCAGACGGCCTTAACACCAGGGTTGATCAATCACAGCCACACAGGCTTCAACTTTCCACCGAGGATCCCTAGCTCCGCGGGGAGACCTCTAACTCGACTGATCCTCTATTCTCTTAACGGTTACCATCGTAAGCCTGGCTCGTCTTCGGGCTCCTAGGGTTTCCAGCTCAACGGTCCTCCTCCGAGGACCTCGCTTCAAGTCGGGATCCACCTTCGGTGGGGCCCTCACTCACCACTCTAGCGGATATTCCTTCGGGGGTGATCTTTGACGGCCTTCGCTCCCGATGCCATTGAAGCTGGCGCTCTTGATGACGTGGCGATGCCACGCGGTCACTCGGACACTTTTTCTTGAGGTCGCACTCGATCGGGGGATCGCCCCCGAAGATAGTACCTCGGACGAAAATCAGCTTATAATATATATCATAACGTTAATACAAACGAAATTCCTCTGAGGCTACAATCATATATCCTTGAACTTCCTACATTTGATTAAGCCAAATGTATTATGTAAGATAATTACAATAGCAGTATTAACAAGTGTTTTAACCAGCACATTCGAGCATATTTTGAAGATAAAATTCCCAAAGACAATTAAACAAGTTCTATAAATATATTACATTATCAGAATTAGAAATGACAGCAAGAATGTAATCATTTATATTGAGTCTAAATGTAAATAGTAACACCAAATAACTATATAAATTAATAAATCCAATAATATGACCCACTTTCTGCATTTAATACCAACAGTCGTTCATCTCTTAGCCTCATTCTTCTCACATGCATTTTGGGCGGACCTCATAGCCTTAGTAATAACATATGAAATTGCAAGTCCAAGCGAAACGTTGCTCATCCCAGTCGTAAACATTACAAAAGCATGAGAATGTTTCCCTGAAACATAGTAGTACAAACCATAAACATTACAAAAATATGAGATTTTTAATTTATGATGAAATAGAAATTTTTATCTTTCCATTGAGAAAAAATAACATACCTGAAATTTTTCAGAGAATGATCAGAAATGTATATGAAGAAGAAATAAGAGTATAAAGATTTTATAAGAGAATTTTGTGGAAGTGAATTTATAAAGAGGAAGAATAAGAATAAAAACTACAGTAGCGGTTATTTTGGTGGGAATATCCAAGTTTTGTTTTGTTATTTATTTTTATGTTGTATCATAGCCACTCGTTTTCTTCTCTTTCTTTTTTTTTTTAAATTAAGTTATAGTTATTTAGCACATGGATGTAATGACATTGAAAAATAAAATAAAGTAAAAAGATTAAAATATTTTAAAAGAATAAGAAGTGTCACGACTATAGTACATGTTTTCCTTTGCTTACAAATTCCATATTTCACAAAACAAGGGTTATTTTGGCGAAATAATTAGCTTTGCTGGAGCTCTTGTTCACGTTGACAAAAATGAGCACATTTTGGGTCCTTTACGGTAATAACTTCATCTATAATTTAGGACATTACATATATATTGGATTAAAAACTATATCATTATCGTTCAATGAAAAAGAAACCGACAATTAATAATCATGTGAAAGCCCACTGCCTTACATCATTATAATGTGCTTTTAAAATAATAATAATAATAAAATTCAATAATCCCTACTTTAGCCAAAAATATTGTGCCACATGATTTATTGCAAATTCAACACGAGTCTAACTCTAAGTAAACCATATTAGGCATGTATTATTGATCTAAACCCAAGTCCCTTATTGACTATTCAACATTTTTTTTATTATTGATGATAAATTATAAATTATCTAATTAAAACTGAATGCCCCTGTAACAAAAATTTAAAACAAAAAATGGACAGATTCTAATAAAAAGTTATTTTGTCAGTTTAGTACGTTCCTTTTGTTATGTTTTGTATTGTAAAATCCGATCCCGCCAGTTATCAAAATATTTTCAATAAATCCCTATCCTTCAAATAAGCACGATCTGCTTTTAGACATGGTTCCATTTATATATCCAAATAATATGTATCTTATAACAAGTTAATTACTAGGGGAGAAAATATGAACGCAACTACATCTCCCCATTTTCTTCCGATTTCAATGTTGGAGCAAATTTGAACGCTGTAATCATAAGGTACAAATTAAAGGCGGAGAGGCGAGCAAGCAGAGATGGATGGAAGAAAGGTGGAGAAAGTTCAGAAGGCAAGGCGCGACGCAGAGGGGGCGTTCGGTGGAGATGGCGGCGGCGTAAAATCGAGCTTCGACGAAGACAACGCGGATCGGTGAGTGAACTGCAAAATTAATTAGAGGCAAACACATATGTGTGTGGTGACGTGACAGTGAGTAGAAGAAGATGACTTCAGGGGGAGGGAAAGCAGTAGAGAATATGGCAAAGAGGGAGAAGTTTAGGAGAGAAGGCGGTGAAGGTAGCTGGGGAGAAGTAAATGGTGAAAATAATAAATTAATTTTAATATCAAATCAGCTACGGTTGGAATTAAATTTGATGCAGATTTTTCTTTCAATTTAACGTCAATGTTATATGAAGTCGACGTGAATATGTTTAACGTCGAAGTTTTGCAAGTCGACGTGGACTATTTAATAGTGGGAATTTTTTTTTTAAATATTTAATATATATTTTTTTTTCAATGTTTAACATCAAACTTTTATGAGTAGACGTATAATATTCATATTTATCTTTTAGCTTCAAACATTTAGGAAGTCGAAGTGGTCTATTTAAAAAACCTGATGCTTGAAAATATTTCAGTAACACGTATTTAAACATTATTCAACTTAAAAAAGAGATACCATAAAACGTCGTATTTTTAGTATATTGTCGTTAAATAGTGAAAATATTGTAGTGACAATATATTTTACGTTTAAATACTCATTTGGGATCAAAACAACTTTGTCAGAGTCACTTCGGAGCCAAAAAAGCCCTTTAAAGGCTCGATTTGGGTCAAACTAGTGATAACGATGTTGTTTTAGTGCGAAATGAGTTTCTAACACTTATTTGACCTCTAAATGAGTTCCAAAGACTAAGTATAATAAAATATATGTTAAAATACTCATTTAGGAACAAAACAACATTGCTAGAGTCACTACGGAACCAAAAAAGCCCTTTAAATGCTCGATTTCGGCAAAACAAGTTATACAGACTTTGTTTTAGCGCGAAATGAGTTTTTAAGGCTTGTTGGAGCTCCAACTGAGTCCCTAAGTCTTAATATAATATATTATACGTTCGAATACACATTTGGGATCAAAACAACTTTGCTGGAGTCACTTTGGAGCCAAAAAAGCCCTTTAAAGGCTAGATTTTGGCAAAACTAGTCAAAAGGACTTATTTTTTGCGTGAATTGACTTTTTTAAGTCTTGTTATAGCTCCAAATGAGTCTCTAAGACTTATTATAAGACAATATATTCTCAAATACTCACTTAAGATCAAAACAAGTTTGCTAGAGTCACTTTGGAGCTCAAAAAGCCCTTTAAAGGCTCGATTTGCGTAAAGCTGATTATAAGCACTTGGTTATTGCGCGAAGTGAGTTTTAAAACTTGTTGGAGCTCCAAATGAGTCCCTAAGACTTAGTATAATATATTATATGTTTAAATACATATTTATGATCGAAGCAACTTTGCTAGAGTCACTTCGGAGCCAAAAAAGCCCTTTAAAGGCTCGATTACGGCAAAACTACTTATAATGACTTTGTTTTATTGCGAAATGAGTTTTTAACGCTTGTTGGAGCTCCGAATGAGTCCGTAAGAGCTATTACAATAGATTTTACTTTTAAATACTCATTTGGGATCAAAACAACTTTGCTAGAGTCACTTCGGAGCCAAAAAAGCCCTTTAAAAGCACGATTAGGGTCAAACTAGTGATAATGACATTGTTTTAGCGCGAAATGAGTTTTGAACGCTTGTTTGACCTCTAAATGACTTCCAAAGACTAAGTATAATAAAATATATGTTAAAATACTCATTTAGGAACAAAACAACGTTGCTACAGTCACTTCGAAACCAAAAAAAGCCCTTTACATGCTCGATTTCGGCAAAACAAGTTATACTGACTTTGTTTTAGCGCGAAATCAGTTTTTATGACTTGTTGGAGCTCCAACTGAGTCTCTAATTCTTATTATAATATATTATACATTCAAATACACATTTTTTTTTATCAAAACAACCTTGCCGGAGTCACTTTGGAGCAAAAAAAAAACTCTTTAAAGGCTCAATTTCGGCAAAACTAGTCAAATGGACTTAGTTTTTGCGTGAATTGAGTTTTTAAGTATTTTTATAGGTCCAACTGAGTCTCTAAGCCTTATTATATTACAATATATTCTCAAATACTCATTTTGGATCAAAACAAGTTTGTTAGAGTCACTTTGGAGCTTAAAAAGTCCTTTAAAGGCTCGATTTGTGGAAAAATGATTATAAGCACTTAGTTATTGCGCGAAGTGAGGTTTTAAAGCTTGTTGGAGCTCCAAATGAGTCCCTAAGACTTGTTATAATATATTATATATTTAAATACACATTTTTTTATCAAAACAACTTTGCTGGAGTCACTTCGGAATCAAAAAAGCCCGTTAAATGCCTGATTACAGCAAAACTAGTTAGAATTATTGTAAGCTGATTTTCGTCCGAGGCTGTATCATCGGGGGTGACCCCCCGATCTAGTGCGGCCTCAAGAAAGAGTGTCCGAGTGACTGCGTGGCATCGCCACGTCATCAAGAGCTCCAGCTTCAATGGCATCGGGAGCAAAGGCCGTCGAAGATCACCCCCGAACTTATATCCGCGAGCATAGTGATGGCGCCCCATCGAAGGTGGACCCTGACTTGAAGCGAGGTCATCGGAGGAGGACAGTTGAGCTGGAAACCCAAGGAGCCTGAGGGCGAGCTGAGCCTACGGTAACCGTTAAGGGGGTGGAAGCCTACATGGCGGTGATTGATCAACTCCGATGTTAAGGGCATCTGACAGGTACTGTAGACGTCCCGTTTCTGATGGAAGTGAGTAGATTAGTTGGTAACCTACTCCCGTAATTCAAGGAAGGGTATGGTCGACTGTGTTTAGGTCACCTAATCCCGGGATTTAAGGGATAATCTATCAGGTGTCATTAATGCACCCTTCTCTCTCTCCCCTCCGAAAAGCCTATAAAAGGAAGAGGAGGAGAAAAGGGAAGGGGTTGGAAGAAAAAACAGAAAAACACTCTGTCAAACACTTCATAAAAAATTTCATAAACAGTGGAGGTAGACTATTACTCTGAAGGAGGGTCGAACCACTTCAAAATTCACCTGTGTTTTACTATTTACCACCGTATCTTTATGTTCATTGCCGTATCACAATCTAGAGGTACGGATTACGGCGTTGGTTCAAATTCCACACCAACAGCTTGGCGCTAGAAGGAGGGCCCAGTTTTTAGCCTCCGTCCCTATTGTTAACCTCTTCCCGTCTTCTCTGCTGCTTATTGCGCTAATTGATCAAAGATCAAACGTTGCCCAACCTGAGAAGCAGTAGCAAGAATCCCCTGACCTCCGAGCAGGAGATGCTCGAAGATCGAATCTGACGCATGAAGAAATCCATGGCAAGAATGACCGGACTAGTAGAGACTTTGGTGCACAACCAAAGCCC
>CM030881.1:406486-591977 GCA_018132145.1 Boehmeria nivea var. tenacissima | reverse complement strand
ATATGATATTATATTCGTAATATGACAGTGCGTTTTTGTAACAATATGATTGGTTAAAATCGCATAAAAATTTTTGAAATTCACGCTTCCGCCCTAGCATGACTTTTTCCATTGAAAAGCAAGTATATTGAATGGCACAAATAATTGAAATTTTTATTGAATGGCACAAATAATTCACGCTTCCGCCCTAGTGACAGGTCTATGCTAGGGCGGAAGCGTGAATTTCAAAAATTTTTATGCGATTCTAACCAATCATATTGTTATAAAAACGCACTGTCATATTGCGAATATAATATCATATTGAAAATTGAATACCGTATTCAAAACAGAATATCATATTAAAATCGCGAATCAGCATAGACAAACAGATTTCATGCTCAACGAAAATCAAACCAATCTGATTTTATTTATCACATAAACTAAAACAGATTAGATAGAATAGGAATTCGAAAATATACCTAGACGAATCGGTCAATAAACGACTCCACCAAATTGTCCAAGCAATTCCAAACCCTTCCAAGGTCCTTGATTTGGAATTGGCTTATAGGAGTTGAGAAGATCGAAACCACAGCCTTCCGAACCGTTCTCCAAATCAACAGAGAAGAAAGTGTGGGCTTTCTATTCTTAGATCTCACAAGAACAAGAGGAAGAAATATTTTTCTCTTGCTCTAAGGGTGGTGGACGAATTTTGCTTGGTTTTTCTCTCTGGAGAAAACTTTCTGAAGCTAGGGTTTTTCTTCACTCTCAAAAAATCTTACGTTCTTTTTTCTGAGAAACCCTATATAGCCTTTTTAAATCAGAATCTTGCAGGAGAGAGAAGTGGGCTATTTCTTAGTCCACTCCCCTCAATATTGGCGCAAATTAGGAGAGACTTTTTCTCTGAGAAAAAGTCTCTGCCAGCTTTAATTATCTTTAATTCAAAATTCAATTATTTTTGATAATTATCTCATAATTATCTTAATTGATTTAATGAAGATGATGTGTGATCTTTACAATTACCCACATGACTAAATCATGGGATAATACCAAAAGCATCTCACGTATACACCATGTGAAATTAGTCAAATATGACTTTTTCCAATTCTGATTAAATAATATAATTATTTAACAATTAAATAATTAAAACAAAAATAAAACTCTTTTATTCTTGCTATAAAATTCGTCCACTATAACTTGTGTAGGAAAAAATTATTTCCCACTTAAAGCAAATTTAAATTAATTCATTTATTATTTATTTAACACTTAAATAAATAATTGGAATTAATTTATTTTTGTGAGACTATATAATTAATCGACATTAATTATATAAAATACTTTTCTCTATTGATTTTTACGGAGCCGGTCCGGGGACCATGGACCCAATATTTCGAGCTCCAATAAATTTAGAAAATTGACTAAAACTCTTTAATCAAAATTCCAATTTATTAATCCCGAGGTTATTCCACTAAAAACCCGAAATTGCACTCTCGAAATTATCGGAATAATTTACTCGATGAGTAGTCCACTGATATAGTCATTACATGAGATTCGACCCTCCAGATTGGTTCACGTCCCGAGTGGGTGAAATTACCGTTATACCCCTTGGGTCGTTTCTTGTTCCTTAAGTACCATCGTTTCACTAGTGACGATTCATTTACTATCGTAAATGTGCGCGCAATCGTTCAGTTCCAGAAACGACACTTTAAGGGAACCAATATTAACTCCCGTTATGATTGGAAGCTGGATTCCATGTCTGTGAATACCCCATTCCCCAACGATCCCGTTCCGAGTTCCCAAAATGCAAGTATTCGTTTCCATTGCGATAATGGCACTTAACGAACAAATCAAAGAACCCGTAAACGTGACCAAGGAGTCTGTGGCCACTCAGGATTGAGATCAATTCTCATATGACCATCTTTTGACTTTGTCACGAGTATAGTAACGGTTCTTAAACGATACTTCGTGACTAGTCGGTCCGAGTCGTGTATAGTCTAACTATACAGAACGCTCCCACTGAGTGTCACTACACTAACAGTGTTCCACGTATGTGATTTCGGATCAAGCTATCCAATCTTGATCAATCACCGACCAATGATTTAAATACGTTAACTAAACAATTCGATATTTCATAAGACACTTATAAATATCAAAATTTAGTTTCATAACATATTTTGGATATTAATGAATATTTATGTAAAATGATATTCCAAATATAATAATAAAAATGTCTACTTATTTTATTAATCAGCAAATAATATTACAAAATAATGTTACAAAAAACCTACTTTCTAGGGCAACATTCCAACAATCTCCCACTTTGCCCTAAAGGAGGTGAGACATATCTCTCAGACCCATTCCCTCTAAGTGTTTGTTAAATTGTTTCTCAGTTAGAGTCTTTGTGAAGGGGTCTGCTAGGTTTTCCAATGTCGGGATCTTCGTGACGGTGACATCTCCCCGATGCACGATCTCTTTGATGAGGTGGTACTTCCTCTCTATATGCTTTCCCCTCTTGTGGCTTCGAGGCTCTCTTGAATTAGCCACAGCACCACTATTATCACAATAAAGGGTGATGGGTTTATCCATTTCTGGAGCAACTTCCAGACCACTCAAGAAATTCTTGAGCCAAACAGCCTCTTTAGCTGCTTCTGAAGCAGCTATGTACTCAGCCTCCATGGTTGAGTCAGCAATGCTGGATTGCTTAATGCTTCTCCAGACTACTGCTCCACCACCAAGAGTAAACACTGATCCGGATGTGGACTTCCTAGAGTCCTTATCCGCCTGAAAGTCAGAATCAGTGTATCCAAGTAAATTCAAGTCTCCACTTGAATATACAAGCATATAGTCCCTCGTTCTCCTAAGATACTTGAGGATGTGTTTCACTGCTACCCAATGTTCCGGACCAGGGTTTGACTGGAACCGACTAACCACTCCCACTGCATAGCAGATATCCGGTCTAGTGCACAACATAGCATACATTAGACTTCCAACTGCAGATGCATATGGAATCCGTCTCATGTCCTCTTCTTCTTGCGGTGTCTGAGGACACTGCTTCTTTGAGAGGGAAACTCCATGTCGGGTCGGCAAGAGACCCTTTTTGGAGTTTTGCATCGAAAATCGAGCTAGCACCTTATCAACATAAGATGCTTAAGACAGTGCTAGTAGCTTGTTCTTTCTATCCCTTAAGATTTGTATTCCAAGAACATAGCTTGCATTTCCCAAATCTTTCATTTAGAATTGCTCGGCCAGCCAGTTCTTTACTTCTGACAACTTTACTACATTATTCCCAATAAGTAGTATGTCGTCAACATAAAGAACTAAAAATACCACAGTTTGTTCATTGATGAGTTTGTAAACACAAGGCTCATCAACGTTTTGTTCGAAACCATAGGTTTTGATGGTTTCATCAAACCTTAGGTTCCAAGACCTAGATGCTTGCTTAAGCCCATAAATGGATTTAAGCAACTTGCAGACTTTCTGCTCTTGGCCTTCTTTTATGAACCCATCTGGTTGAGACATGTAAATCTCCTCTTCAAGATAGCCATTCAAAAATGCTGTCTTGACGTCCATTTGCCATATCTCGTAATCGAGACTAGCAGCTATGAAGAGGAGTATGCGGATAGATTTGAGCATGGCAACAGGAGAAAAGGTTTCCTCATAGTCAATCCCTTCCTTCTGGGTATAACCCTTTGCCACGAGTCTAGCCTTATAGGTTTCGACTTCTCCATCGGCACCTCTCTTCTTCTTGTAGATCCATTTGCATCCAATGGGCCTGACATCTTCAGGTGGGTCTACAAGTTCCCAGACGGAGTTGGAATACATCGATTCCATCTCCTGGTTCATGGCTTCTTGCCATTTCTCCTTGTCAGGATTGACCATTGCCTCTTTGAAAGAGATAGGGTCATCATCGCTCGTATCAGATACAACAATGTTTGCCTCGTTTTCCTTTCGGTAGCGAACGGGTAATCGTATTTCCCTCCCACTACGTCTAGGTTCCGAGGGTTCCTGACTTGGAACTGTGGTTTCTCCTTCTTCTCTCAATTTAACAACCCTTGTTGGTTGAGACGAAGAAGGTCCTGCTTCTTCACCTCCTAATCCAACAACTCTTGTTGGTCGAGGAGTAGAAGTGGTCCCTAACATTTCCTCAAGCACTACTTTGCTTCGAGGTTTAAAGTTATTCATATAATCATTCTCAAGAAAAGTAGCGTGCGTCGACACGAACACTTTCTTTTCTTTTGGACTATAGAATATTCCTCCTCTCGTCCCTTTAGGATATCCAACAAACAGAGACACTTCTGTTCTGGATTCTAATTTGCCCGTCTTTTTCTTTAGTACATGTGCTGGGCATCCCCATATGCGATAATGGCGCAAACTAGGTTTGCGACCATTCCACAATTCCAGGGGAGTCTTAGGAACAGACTTGGATGGCACGACATTCAAAATGTCGACCGCCGTCCTTATTGCATAGCCCCAGAACGACACTGGCAGTGAAGAATAGCTTATCATGGATCTAACCATATCCAACAAGGTTCGATTTCTTCTTTCAGCAACTCCATTGAGTTGTGGATCACCAGGAGTCGACAATTGTGACACTATCCCATTCTCAATGAGATGGTCAGTAAATTCAGTATCTAAGTATTCACCTCCCCGATCCGATCGGAAGGTCTTTAATGACCTACCTAATTGCTTTTCAGCTTCTGCACGGAATTCCTTAAACTTCTCAAAAGTTTCTGATTTCCGTTGCATAAGGTAGATATATGCATATCTAGAGAAATCGTCAATAAAACTGACGAAATACTCATAGCCACCTCTTGCTTGAACATTCAAAGGTCCGCAGACATCTGAATGAACGAGCTCCAAAGGTTCTTTGGCTCTTTCCCCTTTACCCGAGAAGGGTCTCTTGGTCATTTTGCCCTCTAGGCAGGATTCACAGACGGGTAGAGAACCAATTCTTAGTTCTCTCAAAGGACCATCCTTTGTTAACCTGTTTATCCTATCTAGACTTATATGTCCAAGTCTAAGATGCCATAGATATGTTTGATCATCATTAGATACTTTTTGTTTCTTGTTAGAAATTGGATTGGCTACTCTAAACATTTCAGTGTTAAAAGAATAAGATTCATAAGGCCTCAAAACATACAACCCGCATTCCAAACAAGCACGACATAATTCCAAACCATTACGAGAAATAATAATCTCATTATTATTGAATGAAATGGTAAATAATTGTCTGCATAATTCAGAAACAGAAATCAAATTTCGTCTGAAACAAGGAATGTAATAAACTGATTTTATTAAAATAAAATTCTCTCCGAAGGCAAGACGAGCTTCTCCCACTGCTTTGGCTGAGACGGACTCTCCATTTCCGACCGTAAGTGTGAGTTCCCCGTCTTCAAGCTCCTTCCATGAGCTAAGCACCTGCAAAGACGAACAAACATGATTAGTCGCTCCTGAATCAACTATCCAGGTCGAGGAAGAATCCTCGGCATAATTTGCTTCTAATACATGTAAGTTTGAGATTGGTACACTACCATTCTTCTTCTTTGCTTCTAGCTCTGAAAGATAAAGAGGACAATTCCTCTTCCAGTGACCCTGTTCTTTGCAATGGAAACAACTTCCCTTTGCAGGAGCTTGGGCTTTCGGGCGCTCATTAGCCTTCGCGGGCTTTGGGTTTTCGGCGCTCTTATTCTTTTTGTTCTTCTCTTCCTTCGCGGGACCCTTCCCCTTGGATGAGCTGGCTTGTCCTGGCCCAGACGGTGCAGGGGCCTTCCTCTTAGGAGGTTTGGCCTTGGAAGAAGAAGCCCGATCGGCAACATTTGCCGATCCCTTCATCTTACCCTGCCTCGAGATTGACTCAAAGGTCTGAAGCTCGTTGAGGAGCTGGGAGAGACCATAGTTCAGTTTGTTCATAATATAATTAGAAGTAAACTGAATGAAGTCCGCAGACAAGGAATTCAGAATAATTCCCACTTGCGTTACTTCGTCAATCTGAGCCCCGTGGAGCTCCGCTTCGGTGAAGTAATTAGTCATCAGCATGACATGATCTCTCACCGGAGTCCCAGCGCGCATTTTCGCACTTGAGTATTTGTGGGTTAACTCAATGCGAGCCTTCTCGCTTTGTCTGCCAAACATCTCTTGCAAGGCATCTAGGATCTCCACAGCAGTCTCCTTGCCCTCTAACTTGGTTCGCAACGCATCAGACATGCTTGCTAACATATAGCCAACGGCCTTATTGTTAGAGGTAACCCAGCGGTCGAAACTTTCTTTCGCCGCCCGCGAACAGTTCGCGGTTGGGACGGGTGGACGATTCTTAGTAAGCACAAACCTTATGCTTTCTGAGACCAGCACGATGTTAAGGTTAGACTTCCATTTCTGGAAGTTGTCACCCGTGAGCACATCGCGAGAGAGGAGTGCAGTGATTGGGTTTCCCATTGACATATTTGCTGATAAAATAAAATAAAGATATAATTAAAATTTGCTTTGGAAAATTAAACATTCATTGTATTTTTCGGAAAATTAAACGTGAATGCATGAATGCAGCGGGAAAAATACTTTGGAAAAACCCTTTGTTTAAAATTCCCTCGACAATTCGATTAACCATGAATAAAGTGCCGCCGTAGGGTAGGTCACTTTATCCACTTAACCAAACCGAGACTATCTCGATTAATAGACGTGTCCGAAATAACTCTTATTTCCACGTTTACTAAAAGCCGAATTGGGTTTGGTCAAACGACTCAACATTTGATCGTTTTGTGAATCGACCCATCGTTTCAACTCATTGGGCTTAACTCAAATGTGCCGCCGTAGGGTAGGTCACACTTGAAATACACTCAACGAATCTATCGTTAGAAGCCCAGCCTTGTTATTGGGCCAAGAGAACACCTTCCGTAGGGGGACGATCAAAGCGTCGCTAGGCCCCTCTTAACCCTCGCGGTGCTAGACCAACGATAGAGACCTTAGGACTCACTATTCAAGTAGTATTTTATTACTCCTAGTTTGAATAACTAGGTTAAATTCATTTTAGGTTCACTAATCTCATTATCAACCTAAACTTGAATTTAAGTGATTCTAAGCTACCCATTTAAAACCCTTTTTAAATATGCTTAGAATTATTCTTTTCGTGAAATTCTAATCTTGTAATTAATCATCTCATGTTTAATTAACTTAATTAGAACTATATAGATTGACTTAGAGTCTCCCTTCACGAAAAGAACTCCCAGGAAAGAAGGAGGGGCACGAGGCCCGCTTAAGACCCTTCGAACCTTAGACCGCTTATTGGTCTTTGTGACAAAGCCTTTCCGATCCGTTCAACTTATTCATTAAAACTATCCTAATCCAATTAGATAATTTTGATTGAATAAGGCCCGCAATCATGTTGGACAATCAATTTTAAAAACTCTTTTTAAACATTAGCCAACCATCATTAATCATATTACAAAATTAATATCATAATTTAAATATGAATAATGAATGAATGCGGCATGTATTGAATGGCACTTCCTATGCTATATGACATGTTATAATGTTCATGACATATAATAAAAGCATAGAATAAAATTAAATAAAATTTGGAATTGACCGGGTCCCTTTGATTTTACAAAATAAATAACCAAAAAATAAAAACAAAACAAAACCCTAATCTAATTGGGCTTCTTGTCCTTGTTTCCTTTTGGGTTCTTCTTTGATGGGCTTGGGCTTCAATTAAAACACTTTTAATTATTGGGCCTAGTCCAAAACTATTTTGGGCTTCACCACAATTGGGCCGGGCCACCTAGGGTTTCACAAACCCTAGGTTTTGGGCCTATTGTGGCCGGCCACCCTAGGGTCCAACCCTAGGGTTTGCGCCACCAAAGGAGGCCGGCTACCCTAGGGTCCAACCCTAGGATTTCCGTCCCCCGCCTTCTAGCCGCCGCGCCGTCATCTTCGTTGTCCGTCGTTCTTCGTCGGGTTACAAAATTTTACAGAACATTTGAAATTTACAGTAAACAAAAATTACAAAAATCCTAACCCAAATTAAGGGCGAACAACAATTCTAAACCAAAAGGACCATATACTTAACGACCAATTCCAACACATCCATCACAGGAACATACATTCAACAATTGAACAAACAATAATCAAAAACACATCAACATGCTTTTCAATTATTTGTGCCATTCAATATGCAAGAAACGAATCATATTCAAAGCAAATTCATTAAACATGAAATTGAAACCTAGGCTCTGATACCAATTGTAGGACAGGTCTATGCTAGGGCGGAAGCGTGAATTTCAAAAATTTTTATGCGATTCTAACCAATCATATTGTTATAAAAACGCACTGTCATATTGCGAATATAATATCATATTGAAAATTGAATACCGTATTCAAAACAGAATATCATATTAAAATCGCGAATCAGCATAGACAAACAGATTTCATGCTCAACGAAAATCAAACCAATCTGATTTTATTTATCACATAAACTAAAACAGATTAGATAGAATAGGAATTCGAAAATATACCTAGACGAATCGGTCAATAAACGACTCCACCAAATTGTCCAAGCATAGGAGTTGAGAAGATCGAAACCACAGCCTTCCGAACCGTTCTCCAAATCAACAGAGAAGAAAGTGTGGGCTTTCTATTCTTAGATCTCACAAGAACAAGAGGAAGAAATATTTTTCTCTTGCTCTAAGGGTGGTGGACGAATTTTGCTTGGTTTTTCTCTCTGGAGAAAACTTTCTGAAGCTAGGGTTTTTCTTCTCTCTCAAAAAATCTTACGTTCTTTTTTCTGAGAAACCCTATATAGCCTTTTTAAATCAGAATCTTGCAGGAGAGAGAAGTGGGCTATTTCTTAGTCCACTCCCCTCAATATTGGCGCAAATTAGGAGAGACTTTTTCTCTGAGAAAAAGTCTCTGCCAGCTTTAATTATCTTTAATTCAAAATTCAATTATTTTTGATAATTATCTCATAATTATCTTAATTGATTTAATAAAGATGATGTGTGATCTTTACAATTACCCACATGACTAAATCATGGGATAATACCAAAAGCATCTCACGTATACACCATGTGGAATTAGTCAAATATGACTTTTTCCAATTCTGATTAAATAATATAATTATTTAACAATTAAATAATTAAAACAAAAATAAAACTCTTTTATTCTTGCTATAAAATTCGTCCACTATAACTTGTGTAGGAAAAAATTATTTCCCACTTAAAGCAAATTTAAATTAATTCATTTATTATTTATTTAACACTTAAATAAATAATTGGAATTAATTTATTTTTGTGAGACTATATAATTAATCGACATTAATTATATAAAATACTTTTCTCTATTGATTTTTACGGAGCCGGTCCGGGGACCATGGACCCAATATTTCGAGCTCCAATAAATTTAGAAAATTGACTAAAACTCTTTAATCAAAATTCCAATTTATTAATCCCGAGGTTATTCCACTAAAAACCCGAAATTGCACTCTCGAAATTATCGGAATAATTTACTCGATGAGTAGTCCACTGATATAGTCATTACATGAGATTCGACCCTCCAGATTGGTTCACGTCCCGAGTGGGTGAAATTACCGTTATACCCCTTGGGTCGTTTCTTGTTCCTTAAGTACCATCGTTTCACTAGTGACGATTCATTTACTATCGTAAATGTGCGCGCAATCGTTCAGTTCCAGAAACGACACTTTAAGGGAACCAATATTAACTCCCGTTATGATTGGAAGCTGGATTCCATGTCTGTGAATACCCCATTCCCCAACGATCCCGTTCCGAGTTCCCAAAATGCAAGTATTCGTTTCCATTGCGATAATGGCACTTAACGAACAAATCAAAGAACCCGTAAACGTGACCAAGGAGTCTGTGGCCACTCAGGATTGAGATCAATTCTCATATGACCATCTTTTGACTTTGTCACGAGTATAGTAACGGTTCTTAAACGATACTTCGTGACTAGTCGGTCCGAGTCGTGTATAGTCTAACTATACAGAACGCTCCCACTGAGTGTCACTACACTAACAGTGTTCCACGTATGTGATTTCGGATCAAGTTATCCAATCTTGATCAATCACCGACCAACGATTTAAATATGTTAACTAAATAATTCGATATTTCATAAGACACTTATAAATATCAAAATTTAGTTTCATAACATATTTTGGATATTAATGAATATTTATGTAAAATGATATTCCAAATAAAATAATAAAAATGTCTACTTATTTTATTAATCAGCAAATAATATTACAAAATAATATTACAAAAAACCTACTTTCTAGGGCAACATTCCAACAAAACATGTACTATAGTCGTGACACTTCTTATTCTTTTAAAATATTTTAATCTTTTTACTTTATTTTATTTTTCAATGTCATTACATCCATGTGCTAAATAACTATAACTTAATTTTTTTTAAAAAAAAAAGAAAGAGAAGAAAACGAGTGGCTATGATACAACATAAAAATAAATAACAAAACAAAAATTGGATATTCCCACCAAAATAACCGCTACTGTAGTTTTTATTCTTATTCTTCCTCTTTATAAATTCACTACCACAAATTCTCTTATAAAATCTTTATACTCTTATTTCTTCTTCATATACATTTCTGATCATTCTCTGAAAAATTTCAGGTATGTTATTTTCTCTCAATGGAAAGATAAAAATTTCTATTTCATCATAAATTAAAAATCTCATATTTTTGTAATGTTTATGGTTTGTACTACTATGTTTCAGGGAAACATTCTCATGCTTTTGTAATGTTTATGACTGGGATGAGTAACGTTCCGCTTGGACTTGCAATTTCATATGTTATTACTAAGGCTATGAGGTCCGCCCAAAATGCATGTGAGAAGACTAAGGCTAAGAGATGAACGACTGTTGGTATTAAATGCAGAAAGTGGGTCATATTATTGGATTTATTAATTTATATAGTTATTTGGTGTTACTATTTACATTTAGACTCAATATAAATGATTACATTCTTGCTGTCATTTCTAATTCTGATAATGTAATATATTTATAGAACTTGTTTAATTGTCCTTGGGAATTTTATCTTCAAAATATGCTCGAATGTGCTGGTTAAAAAACTTGTTAATACTGCTATTGTAATTATCTTACATAATACATTTGGCTTAATCAAAAGCAGGAAGTTCAAGGATATATGATTGTAGCCTCAGAAGAATTTCGTTTGTATTAACGTTATGATATATATTATAAGCTGATTTTCGTCCGAGGTACTATCTTCAGGGGCGATCCCCCGATCGAGTGCGACCTCAAGAGAAAGTGTCCGAGTGACCGCATGGCATCGCCACGTCATCAAGAGCGCCAGCTTCAACGGCATCGGGAGCGAAGGCCGTCAAAGATCACCCCCGAAGGAATATCCGCTAGAGTGGTGAGTGAGGGCCCCACCGAAGGTGGATCCCGACTTGAAGCGAGGTCCTCGGAGGAGGACCGTTGAGCTGGAAACACTAGGAGCCCGAGGACGAGCCAGGCTTACGATGGTAACCGTTAAGAGAATAGAGGATCAGCCGAGTTAGAGGTCTCCCCGCGGAGCTGGGGATCCTCGGTGGAAAGTTGAAGCCTGTGTGGCTGTGATTGATCAACCCCGGTGTTAAGGGCATCTGACAGGTACTGTAGACGTCCCGTTTCTAATGGACGTGAGTTGATTAGTTGGTAACCCACTCCCGTAATTCAGGGCAGGGCATGGTCGACTGTGTTAAGGTCCCCTAATCCCGGGATTTATGGGATAATTGGTCAGGCGTCATTTAATGCACCCTTCCCTCTCTCTCCTCCGAAAAGCCTATAAAAGGAAGGAGAGGGGAAAAGGGACGGGGTTGGAAGAAAAAACTATTAAAAAACTCTGTAAAACACTTCACAGGAATTTTCATAAACAGTGGACGTAGACTATTACTCCGGAGGAGGGTCGAACCACTTCAAAACTCGCCGGTGTTTTACTATTTACCACTATAACTTCCTGTTCATTGCCGTATCACAATCTAGAGATACGGATCACGGCGTTGGTTCAAATTCCATACCAACAGTTTGGCGCTAGAAGGAGGGCGTTGGGTTTTTAGCCTCCATCCCTATTGCTAATCTCTTCCCGTCTTCTTTGTCGCTTATCGCGCTAACTGATCGGAGATCAAATGGCTCCCAACCTGAGAAGCAGCGGTAAGAATCCCCTAACCTCCGAGCAGGAGATGCTCGAGGATCGAATCTGATGCATGGAAGAATCCATGGCAAGAATGACCGGACTAGTGGAGACTTTGGTGCACAACCAAAGCCCACCTCCACTTCTGACTGACGCAGAGCATGCAAACGTGCTCCGAGCATGGCGTAGGGCTGACGACACAGCCGCCAACCTCCGGACCGCAGGCGATGCCACTATGACTCCTGATGAGGACTCGGGTAGTGATCCCGCTTGCGAGGCCCACCATTCCCACCGGTGGAGGAATGCGCCGGCTCAGAAGTCCACCACCCGCTCTGGAGGAGCGCAGTTACCGACTGACCCGGCGGGACCTTCACGCCCCGCAGCCGAAGGTGAGACGTCGGTTCAGCCCGACTCGGTTTCAATAGGTTAGGCCCTTTTCCACGGGGCAACGCGAGGCACGCGCCTGCATGTGTTGGAGTCCGCACCGAAGGTACGCGACTCCCGGTGCGGGAGCGTCTTCGTGAGGAGTCGGCTACCACAGCGACTAGCCGGCAGACCGAGGGAACCCAGAAGTTCGCCCCCGCGGAGATTGAGTGCATTCGCGTAATCCTTGGCGAGCCATCCCGTGATGGAATACTTGATGGGAATTTCACCCAACTCACGGAAACCCTCCTGGTAACCCCCGTCCCCGATCGTCTCAGGCTACCGAAGGTAAGCCTGTTCGATGGAAGCGGTGACTCATCCGACCACTTGGGGGTTTACTCCTCGTAGGCTCCCGCTTATTGCTATCCGGAAGCCATCTGGTGCAGGCTTTTCAACACCACTCTCGTGGGAGAAGCCCGCCCATGGTAGTTTCGACTCCCAGCCAATTCAATCGGGAGTTGGCAAGATCTGAGAATGAGGTTTGCAGCTCAGTTCTTGGGAGATCGTAGACACCTCAAGAACCCGACCTACCTCTCTCGAGTCAAGCAAGGAGAAGGCGAAAGCCTCCAAGCTTGGCTCCAACGGTTTACCAAGGCCACGGTTGAGGTGGGGCATTTATCCGATGATGCCTTGCTTCTGGCCGTGAGTTCCGCAGTACGCAAAGACACTCCCTTCGCATTCTCGATCAGCAAGAAACCCCCACGGGCGTACGCTAACTTCCTGGGGCGAGCTAGGAACTACATCAACGCAGAAACATCGACTTCGAAGAAGTTTGGTTCTTCAAAGGCATCCCGCGGCAACCACGATGGAGACCGTAAGAAGGAGATGAAAAGACCTGTCGAAACCCCTGTCGGCAGCAATCGGCAGCATCGAGACGAGAAGAGGTCTAGCGACTCCGGCCCATCTTCGGGGTCAGTCCGAGCTCACAAGCCTCGATACGACAAGTACCAGGAGCTCACTGCCACTAACGAAGAAATCTTTGTCAGCTCACGGAGTGAAGTTGACTTCCGGCCCCCTGCACCCTCAAGGGGGAAGGTGTTGGAGAAGCACAATGACAAATTCTGTTTGTACCACAACGCGGCAGGGCACACGACTGCGACATGCTTTGACCTAAAGGATGAGATAGAATATCTCATCTGCCGAGGGAAGCTCTCGGGATACCACAAAGAAACAAATCCCCGGGAGTGAAGTTTGCCCAATCGGGAGATCGAAGGCAAAATCCGAATGATCGCGGGAGGCCGGCGCTCCCAACGATCTATAAAGGATTACGCCCGAGAAGTGCGACAGGAGCCCTTCGTAGGAGTGTTCCAGGTGTCGCAGAGGTCTCCACAACCCCCTCGGAGGACTATGAGCCCGCTCACATTTACGGACGCGGACGCCGAAAGAGTCCGGTTCCCACATCACGATCCCCTGGTCGTCTCCGCATTGATTGGGAACCACCTCGTCCACCGTTGTCTGATCGATGACGGTAGTTCAGTGGACATCCTATACTTGGATGTCCTCGAGAAGATGAGGATCACTCCGCAAAGCTTGGGAGCGGCCACAAGCCTGTTGCACGGCTTCACAGGAGACTCTATCTTCCCGGAGGAAAGCATAGAGTTAGCTGTTACGTTTCGGCGAGGAACCGACGAGATCAACCGCTATATCTAACTTTATAGTGGTCAAGGGTAGGTCTTCTTATAACGTCATCCTCGGGCGTCCTACCCTCGTGGCAATGAGAGCTGTCACTTCCATCTACCACCTCTGCCTCAAGTTTTCCACTCCTGGTGGCGTCGGAGTAGTCCGGGAGAATCAATATGAAGCCGGATGTGTTATACGACGAGCGTCAAATCGGCCCCCGCTGATCCGAAGGGGAAGAGCCCAGCCGAAGAAGTTGCTTTGGGGGAAGCAACCCTCACCATCAGCGTATCTGAGGCTCGATGCAAACTGGATCCTCGCCTCCCGGTCCAATAGCAATTAGCAGGCCCGGCCGAGGATACCGAAGAAGTGGACATTGATGATCTAGGCACGGCTCATAGAGTCAAAATTGGGACTTCGCTGAGTCCCGAAGTGCGCAAGGCCGTCATTGCCTGTTTACGGAGAAATCGAGACGTATTTGCATGGAGCCACAGTGACTTGAAGGGCATCGACCCGGATTTGATGTGCCACCGTCTCAACATTGATTCCAGGATCCCGGCCCGAAGGCAGAAGAGAAGGCCGCTCAACCCCAAGAGGGCCCAAGCTCTTAAAGATGAAGTTGAACATCTCATCAGGGTCGGGTTCATTCGCGAAGCAAAGTACCCGACTTGGGTCTCCAATCCGGTTCTGGTCCCGAAGCCGAATGGGAGGTGGAGGTGTTGTGTGGACTTCACCAACCTCAATGAAGCTTGTCCGAAGGACAGCTTCCCTGTGCCCCGAATCGACCAGATGGTTGATGCCACCGCAGGCCACGAACTCCTCAGCTTCATGGATGCGTATTCAGGCTACAACCAAATCCCTATGTTTCATCGGGACGAAGAGCATACCGTGTTCATTACCGATCGAGGGTTGTATTGCTACAAGGTCATGCCCTTCGGTCTCAAGAACACGGGTGCAACTTATCAGAGATTGGTGAATAAGATCTTCGCGCAGTTACTGGGAGTCTCGATGGAGGTCTACATTGACGACATGCTAGTCAAGAGTGCGGCAGCGCATGACCACATCAAACACTTAGACCAGACTTTCTCCGTCCTTAGGCAGACCAGCATGATGCTCAACCCAAACAAGTGCACTTTCGCCATTAAAGCGGGAAAATTTTTGGGTTTCATGGTAAGCCAACGAGGAATAGAGGCCAACCCGAAGAAGATACAAGCCATCCTCGACATGAGGCCTCCTCGAAGAGGAAAAGAAGTCCAGAAGCTTACAGGATGCATTGCCGCATGGAACATGTTTGTCTCCCGTTCAACTGACAAATGCCTCCTTTTCTTCAACGTTATCCGCGGCAGTAAGGAGTTTGCCTGGACCAATGAATGCGAACGGGCCTTCGAGAAGCTTAAAGTCTACCTAGGACATACCCCGATTTTGGCGAAGCCATTGTCGGGGGAAAACCTTTTTGCATACCTCACGGTGTCCCAGCATGCAGTTAGTTCGGTGCTAGTTAAGGAGGCTGCTGGAGTCCAAGTACCAGTTTACTACGTTAGCAAACGCCTTCTCGACGCCGAACTCAGATATCCTGAGCTCGAACGATTCGCCCTTGCTCTCGTCGTCTCCACCAAGAAGCTTCACCACTACTTTCTAGCTCACCCGGTAGTGGTTTTCACCAATCACCCGATGAAGCAAGTTCTGCACAGGCAGGAGGCCTCGGGCAGACTCGTCAAGTGGGCCGTCGAGTTAACATAATTTGATATTCAGTACCAGCCGCGAACGGCGATCAAGGGGCAAGCACTAGCAGACTTCATCGCCGAGTTCACCTTTCCTTCGGAGGAGGATCGAGATGGACAAAAGGAACCCCCGAAGTGGAAGCTCTTCGTGGATGGATCCTCGAACGAGAATGGTTCGAGGGCAGGACTCATGCTGGTCAGCTCTGAAAATCATCGGATTAGCAGCGCGCTGCGGTTCACCTTCAAGGCCTCGAACAACGAAGCGGAGTACGAAGCCTTGCTTGCCGGCCTCAGACTTGCCAAAGAACTTCAGGTAGATTCGCTTAAGATTTATAGCGACTCAAAGCTGGTGGTCTCTCAAGTTTTGGGCGAGTTTCAAGCCCGCGATGATAGAATGACCGCTTACCTAGAGAAGATTAAGGCGCAACTTCGAAACTTCTCAAGACACGAGGTGAAGCACATTGACCGCGAAGATAATGCGAACGCTGACGCCCAGGCAAAATTAGCTACCAGCAGAGACGCGGAGCTTCTCCGCCTGGTCCCGATCGAAGTCGTCACAGGGCCAAGTATCACGAAGCAGCACTCGATAGAGGCGATCGATGCACAACCTTCGTTGATGGATGATATTGTCATCTACTTGAAGGAAGACAGGCTACCTGAAGATCGAGACTTGGCGTGAAAAATCAGGTATCACACTGAGCATTACTTGCTGCTGAGCGGCAGGCTTTACAAAAGAGGGATCTCGACCCCGTTGTTGCGCTGCCTCAACGTCGAAGAGACCAAGCGAGTCCTCAGTGAAATCCACGACGCAGTCTGTGGGAACCACTCCGGTGGGTAGTCACTCGCGCACAAGGCATTGTTACAAGGATTCTACTGGCCCACCATTAAGCAAGATGCCGCCGAGTATGCAAGGAAATGTGATAAGTACCAGAGGTACTCGGCGCTCATCCGAGCTCATCCAGAGCGACTCATGGTCATCTTCTGGGAATCGACATCATCGGCCTAATGCCCACAGCGCCCGGAGGACTTAAATTTGCTGTGGTGGCTGTCGACTACTTTACCAAATGGGCCGAAGCAATTCTCTTAGCCGCCATCACTAAGAAGAAGGAGAGAACTTATAGGCAAAGTGAGGAGGCGAAGCGGTGAAGTCTCTTCGCGTCATTTCGTCTTTGAGCCTCGAGCGCGCTCCAGGACCGTCGGATGGGAATCTCCCCATCACCATCCAATGGCCGGGGATTTTCGACGAATAGTAATTATTACCTGATGTCAGTATATGCCAGCGGAAAAGGCAAATCCCCGAAAAGTGTGTCAGGGCATTAATTGCCCGTCATTCAAACGACGAAGCGTTTTAGCAGAGAAGCGTCCCTAGAAAGGAATTCCAGGGGGCGCGCCACGTGCCCTCGGGGATTAAGGGGCAGATGTTATAAGCTGATTTTCGTCCGAGGTACTATCTTCGGGGGCGATCCCCCGATCGAGTGCGACCTCAAGAGAAAACGTCCGAGTCACAGCGTAGCATCGCCACGTCATTAAGAGCGCCAACTTCAGCGGCATCAGAAGCGAAGGACGTCGAAGATCACCCCCGAAGGAATATCCGCTAGAGTGGTGAGTGAGGGCCCCACCGAAGGTGGATCACGACTTGAAGCGAGGTCCTCGGAGGAGGACCGTTGAGCTGGAAACCCTAGGAGCCCGAGGACGAGCCAGGCTTACGATGGTAACCGTTAAGAGAATAGAGGATCAGCCGAGTTAGAGGTCTCCCCGCGGAGCTGGAGATGCTCGGTGGAAAGTTGAAGCCTGTGCGGCTGTGATTGATCAACCCCGGTGTTAAGGGCATCTGTCAGGTACTGTAGACGTCCCGTTTCTTATGGACGTGAATTGATTAGTTGGTAACCCACTCCCATAATTTAGGGCAGGGCATGGTCAACTGTGTTAAGGTCACTTAATCCTGGGATTTAAGGGATAATTGGTCAGGCGTCATTTAATGCACCCTTCCCTCTCTCCTCCGAAAAGCCTATAAAAGGAAGAAGAGGAGAAAGGGGAGGGGGCTGGAAGAAAAAACAGAAAAACACTCTGTAAAACACTTCACAGGAATTTTCATAAACAGTGAACCACTTCAAAACTCGCCGGTGTTTTACTATTTACCACCGTATCTTCATGTTCATTGCCGTATCACAATCTAGAGACACGGATCACGGCGTTGGTTCAAATTCCATACCAAGAATATATCTATGAAAATTTTAAAAACTTGACATTTATATGAATGTTGTTAATCATGACTGCTCAAACTTTTAACTCTTCCAAGATCAGTTTTTTAACAGGTAAAGATGAGGAAGCATGAAAATAGAATACTATAATCTAGAAATTGATGAAAGGTCGATCATTTCAAATATAGAATGGTAATTTTAGTGTTTTAAAAATAAATAAAATAAAATTATTCACGTCTTGTGATAATTTGGGAAGCGGTTTAAGGAGGTTTTTTTTTTAATTTTTTGTAAGTTCTTATTTTTCGTTTACTTGTGTAAATATTTGACGTTCCATTAATTAAATTTGACGTCTTATTATAAGGTGTTTCTGTAACCATACCACGTAAAACACAAGACAACAGACGCTAAAAAAATGAAAAAGTGCGACGTCATTTGAGGACTCCAACACGGCATTCTATGGATACAACGTCAAAATTTGAGCGACGTAAAACAGACTATGGTTACAACGTCATGACTTTTTACTACGCCTTTATAGGCGACGTAAGTCCCTGTAACGTCGCATTTGATGCAATCTTTTATACCATTCATGTAGTAGTGTGTAATAAGTCTTAGGGACTCATTTAGAACTCCCACAGGCGTTAAAAACTCATTTCGCATTAAAACAAAGTCATTATTACTAGTTTTACCGTAATCGAGCCTTGAAAGGGCTTTTTTTGGCTCCGAAGTGACTCTAGCAAAGTTGTTTTGATAACAAATGTGTATTTAAATATATAATAGATTATAATAAGTCTTAGGGAATCATTTAGAGCTCCAATAAGCTTTAAAAACTCACTTCGTGCAGTAACTAAGTGCTTACAATCAGTTTTACGCAAATCGAGCCTTTAAAGGGTTTTTTAAGCTCCAAAGTGACTCTAGCAAACTTGTTTTGATCCTAAATTAGCATTTGAAAATATATTGTATTATGATAAGTCTTGGAGACTCATTTTCAGCTATAACAAGGCTTAAAAAGTTAATTCACGCAAAAACCAAGTCCTTTTGACTAGTTTTGCCAAACTCGAGCCTTTAAAGGGCTTTTTTTGCTCAAAAATGACTCTAGCAAAGTTGTTTTGATTCCAAATGTGTATTCGAACTTATAATATATTATAATAAGACTTAGGGACTCAGTTGGAGCTCCAACAAGCCTTAAAAACTTATTTCGTGCTAAAACAAAGTTAGTATAACTTATTTTGCTGAAATCTAGCATTTAAAGGGCTTTTTTGGTTCCGAAGTGACTCTAGAAACGTTATTTTGTTCCTAAATGAGTATTTTAACAAATATTTTATTATACTTAGTCTTTGGAACTCATTTAGAGGTCAAACAAGCGTTAAAAACTCATTTGGAGGTCAATGTCGTTATCACAAGTTTTACCCAAATCGAGCCTTTAAAGGGCTTTTTTTAGCTCCGAAGTGACTCTGGCAAAGTTATTTTGATCCCAAATGAGTATTTAAAAGTAAAATATAATGTAATAAGTCTTATGGACTCATTTGGAGCTCCAACAGGCATTAAAAACTCATTTCGTATTAAAACAAAGTCATTATAACTAGTTTTGCCGTAATCGAGCCTTTAAATGGCTTTTTTGCCTCCGAACTGACTCTAGCAAAGTTGTTTTGATAAAAAATGTGTATTTAAACATATAATATATTATAATCACTCTTATCATCTCATTTGGAACTCCAACAAGCTTTAAAAACTCACTTCGCGCAATAACTAAGTGCTTATAATCAGTTTTACGTAAATCAAGCCTTTAAAGGGCTTTTTAAACTCCAAACTAACTCTAGCAAACTTTTTGTGATCCTAAATGTGTATTTGAAAATATATTGTATTATAATAAGTCCTAAAGACTCATTTGTAGCTATAACAAGAATTAAAAAGTCAATTAACGCAAAAGTCATTTTGACTAGTTTTGCCAAAATCGAGCCTTTAAAGGACTTTTTTGGCTCCAAAGTGACTCTAGCAAAGTTGTTTTGATCCAAATGTATATTCAAACGTAGAATATATTATAATAAGACTTAGGGCCTCATTTTGAGCTCCAACAAGCCTTAAAAACTCATTTCGCTCTAAAAGAAATTTAGTATAACTAGTTTTTCCGAAATCGAGCATTTAAAGAGCTTTTTTGGTTCCGAAAGTGACTCTAGCAACGTTGTTTTGTTCCTAAATGAGTATTTGAACATATATTTTATTATACTTAGTCTTTGGAACTCGTTTGGAGGTCAAACAAAGCCTTTAAAGGGCTTCTTTGCCTCCAAAGTGACTCTAGCAAAGTTTTTTTTTATCACAAATGTATATTTAAACATATAATATATTATACTAAGTCTTAGGGACTTAATTGTGGCTCCAACAAGCTTTCAAAACTCACTTCGTGCAATAACTAAGTGCTTATAATCAGTTTTACGCAAATCAAAAGTGCTTATAATCAGTTTTACACAAATCAAGCCTTTTGAGGGCTTTTTAAGCTCCAAAGTGACTCTAGCAAACTTCTTTTGATCATAAATGAGTATTTTAAAATATATTGTATTATAATAACCCTTAGAGACTCATTTGGAGCACTAACAAGACTTAGAAAGTCAATTCACACAAAAACTAAGTCTTTTTGACTAGTTTCGCAATAATCGATTCTTTAAAGGGCTTTTCTGGCTCCAAAGTGATAGTAGCAAAGTTGTTTTGATCCAAATGTGTATTCAAACGTATAATATGTTATAATAAGACTTAGGGACTTAGTTGGAGCTCCAGCAAGCCTTAAAAACTAATTTCGTGCTAAAATAAAATCTGAATAACTAGTTTTGCCGAAATCGAGCATTTAAAACGCTTTTTTGGTTCCAAAGGGACTCTAGCAACGTTGTTTTGTTCCCAAATGAGTATTTAAAAGTAAAATATATTGTACTAAGTCTTACGAACACATTTGGAGCTCCCATAGGCGTTAAAAACTTATTTCGTATTAAAACAAAGTCATTATAACTAGTTTTGCCGTAATCGAGCCTTTAAAGGGCTTTTTTAGCTCCGAAGTGACTCTAGCAAAGTTGTTTTGATCCAAAATGAGTATTTAAAGTAGAATATATTGTAATAAGTCTTTGGGACTCATTTGGAGCCCCCACAAGCATTAAAAACTCATTTCGCATTAAAACAAAGTCATTATAACTAGTTTTGCCGTAATCGGGCCTTTAAAGGGCTTTTTTGCCTCCGAAGTGACTCTAACAAAGTTGTTTTGATCACAAATGTGTATTTAAAGATATAATATATTATACTAAGTCTTAGGGACTCATTTGGAGCTCCAACAAGCTTTAAAAACTCATTTCGCGCAATAACTAACTGGTTATAATCAGTTTTACGCATATCGAGCCTTTAGACTGCTTTTTTAGCTCGAAAGTGACTCTAGCAAACTTGTTTTCATCCTAAATGAGTATTTTAAAATAGATTGTATTATAATAATCCTTAGAGACTCCTTTGGAGCAATAACAAGACTTAAAAGGTCAATTCACGCAAAAACTAAGTCCTTTTGACTAGTTTCACCATAATCGATTGTTTAAAGGGTTTTTCTGGGTCCAAAGTGACTCTAGCAAAGTTGTATTTATCCAAATGTGTATCCGAATGTATAATATATTATTATAAGACTTAGCGACTCTGTTGGAGCTCTAACAAGCCCTAAAAACTCATTTCGCGCTAAAACAAAATCTATATGACTAGTTTTGCTGAAATCGAGCATTTAAAGGGCTTTTTTGGTTCTGAAGTGGCTCTAGCAACGTTGTTTTGTTTCTAGATGAGTTTTTGCACATATATTTTATTATACTTAGTCTTTGAAACTCATTTGGAGGTCAAACAGGCGTTAAAAACTCATTTTGCGCTACAATAATGTCGTTATCACTAGTTTGACCCAAATCGAGCCTTTAAAGGGCTTTTTTAGCTCCAAAGTGACTCTGGCAAAGTTGTTTTGATCCCAAATGAGTATTTAAAATTAAAATATATTGTATAAGTCTTAGGGACTCATTTGGAGCTCCCACAGGTGTTAAAAACTCATTTTGTATTAAAACAGAGACATTATAACTAGTTTTGCCGTAATCTAGCCTTTAATGGGCTTTTTTTGGGCTCCAAAGTGACTCTAGCAAATATGATTTGATCAAAAGTGTGTATTTAAACATATAATATATTATAATAAGTCTTAGGGGCTCATTTGGAGCGCCAACAAGCTTTAAAAACTCACTTCGCATAATAACTAAGTGCTTAAAGTCAGTTTTACAAAATTCGAGCCTTTAAAGGGCTTTTCAAGCTCCAAAGTGACTCTAGCAGAATTGTTTTGATCCCAAATGAGTATTTGAAAGTATATTGTACTATAATAAGTCTTAGAGACTCATTTGGAGCTATGACAAGACTTAAAAAGTCAATTCACGCAAAAACAAAGTCCTTTCGACTAGTTTTACCAAAATCGATCCTTTAAAGGGCTTTTTTTGGTTCCGAATTGACCCTAGCAACGTTGTTTTGTTCCTATATGATTATTTGAACATATATTTTATTATACTTAGTCTTTGGAACTCATTTGGAGGTCAAACAAGTAGTAAAACTCATTTCGCGCTAAAACAATGTCGTTATCACTAGTTTGACCCAAATCGAGGCTTTAAGGGGCATTTTTGGCTCCTAAGTGACTCTGGAAAAGTTATTTTGATCCCAAATGAGTATTTAAAATTAAAATCTATTGTAATAAGTCTTTGGGACTCATTTGGAGCTCCCGCAGGCGTTAAAAACTCATTTCGCATTAAAACAAAGTCATTATAGCCAGTTTTGCAGTAATCGAGCCATTAAAGGGGTTTTTTTGCCTCCGAAGTGACTCTAGCAAAGTTTTTTTTATCAGAAATGTGTATTTCAACATATAATATATTATAATAACTCTTAGGGACTCATTTGGAGCTCCAACAAGCTTTAAAAACTCACTTCGCGCAATAACTAAGTGCTTATAATTAGTTTTATGCAAATCGAGCCTTTAACGGGCTTTTTACGCTCCAAAGTGACTCTAGCAAACTTGTTTTGATCATAAATGAGTATTTGAAAATGTATTGTATTATAATAAGTCTTAGAGACTCATTTGGAGCTATAACAAGACTTAAAAATTCAATTCACAAAAAAACTAAGTCCTTTTGACTAGTTTTGCCAAAATCGAGCCTTTAATGGGCTTTTTTGGCTCCAAACTAACTCTAGCCAAGTTATTTTGATCCAAAATGTATATTCAAACGTATAATATATTATACTACGACTTAGGGACTCGGCTAGAGCTACAGCAAGCCTTAAAACGTCATTTCGCGCTAAAACAAAGTTAGTATAACTTGTTTTGCCGAAATCGAGGATTTAAAGAGCTTTTTTGGTTCCGAAGTGACTCTAGTTATGTTTTCTTGCTGCTAAATGAGTATTTCAACATATATTTTATTATACTTAGTCTTTGGAACTCATTTGGAGGTAAAACAAGCGTTAAAAACTCATTTTCCGCTAAAACAATGTCGTTATCACTAGTTTGACCCAAATCGAGCCTTTAAAGGGATTTTTTGGCTCCGTAGTGACTCTGGCAAAGTTGTTTTGATCCAAAATAAGTATTTAAAAGTAAAATATATTGTAATAAGTCTTTGGGACTCATTTGGACCTCCCGCAGGCGTTAAAAACTCATTTCGCAGTAAAACAAAGTCATTATAACTAGTTTCGCCGTAATCGAGCCTTTAACGGGATTTTTTGGCTCCGAAGTGACTCTAGCAAAGTTGTCAATTCACGCAAAAACTAAGTCCTTTTGACTAGTTTTGCCAAAATCGAGGTTTTAAAGCGCTTTTTGGCTCCAAAGTGACTCTAGAAAATTTGTTTTGATCCCAAATGTGTATTCAAACGTATAATATATTATAACAAGACTTAGGGACTTAGTTGGAGCTCCAACAAGCCTTAAAATATCATTTCGCGCTAAAACAAAGTCAGTATAACTTGTTTTGCCGAAATCGAGGATTTAAAGGGCTTTTTTGGTTCCTAAGTGACTCTAGCAACGTTATTTTGCTCCTAAATGAGTATTTGAACATATATTTTGTTATACTTAGTCTTTGTAACTCATTTGGAGGTTAAACAAGCGTTAAAAACTCATTTCGCGCTAAAACAATGTCGTTATTAGTAGTTTGACCCAAATCGAGCCTTTAAAAGGCATTTTCGGCTCCGAAGTGACTCTGGCAAAGTTCTTTTGATCCCAAATGAGCATTTAAAGTAAAATATGTTGTAATAAGTCTTATGGACTCATTTGGAGCTCCTATAGGCGTTAAAAACTCATTTCGTATTAAAAAAACTCATTTCGAGCCTTTGAAGGGCTTTATTGGCTCCGAAGTGACTCTAGCAAAGTTGTTTTGATGAAAAATGTGTATTTAAACATATAATATATTATAATAAGTCTTAGGGACTCATTTGGAGCTCCAACAAGCTTTAAAAACTCACTTATCGTAATAACTAAATGCTTGTAATCAGTTTCACGCAAATCGAGCCTTTAGAGGGCTTTTTAAGCTCCAAAGTGACTCTAGCAAACTTGTTTTGATCCTAAATGAGTATTTTGAAATATATTGTTTCATAATAAGCCTCAGAGACTCATTTGGAGGAATAACAAGACTTAAAAAGTCAATTCACGCAAAAACTAAGTCCTTTTGACTAGTTTTGCCATAATCGAGCCTTTAAATGGCTTTTTTCGTTCCAAAGTGACTCTAGCAAAGTTGTTTTGAGGGGAGAGAGAGCTCAGATTTTGGAAGAGGGAAGAGAAAGTGTTCGACGGGAAATGGGGAAGAGGGAAGAGAAAGAGTTCGACGGGAAAAAGAGAAAAAGAAAAGAAAAATTGAGGTATTGTATAAATTTAGACCCAAAATAAACTAAAAATTTGCACAATCGCCAACCAAAATTATTTGTAATAATTTAATAATTTTGAGGTCTTTACAAAATGAGTATTTGATAATATATTGTATTATAATAAGTATTTGATCCCAAATGTGCATTAGAATGTATAATATATTACAATAAGACTTAGGGATTTTTTTGGCTTCGAAGTGACTCTAACAAAGTTGTTTTGATCACAAATGAGTATTTAAAGATATATTACATTATAATAAGTTATAAGGACTCATTTGGAGCTCCAATAAGCTTTAAAAACGCACTTCGTGCAATAACTAAGTGCTTACAATTAATTTTATGCAAATCGAGTGTTGAAAAGGTTTTTAAGCTCCAAAGTGATGCTAGCAAACTTGTTTTGATCCTAAAAGAGTATTTAAAAATATATTGTATTATAATAAGTCTTAGAGACTCATTTAGAGTTATGACAAAACTTAAAAGTTCAATTCATGCAACAACTAAGTCCTTTTGACTTGTTTTGCCATAATCAAGCCTTTAAAGGGCTTTTTTGGTTCCGAAGCGACTCTAGAAATGTTGTTTTGTTTCTAAATGACTATTTGAACATATATTTTATTATACTTAGTCTTAGGAAGTTATTTGAAGGTAAAACAGGCATTATAAACTCATTTCGCGCTAAAACAATGTCGTTATAACTAGTTTGACCCAAATAAAGCCTTAAAGGGCTTTTTTGGCTCGGAAGTGACTCTAGCAAAGTTGTTTTGATCCCAAATGAGTATATACAAGTAAAATATATTGTAATAAGTCTCAGGGACTCGTTTCGAGCTCCATACAAACGTCAAAAACTCATTTCGCAATAAAACAAAGTCATTATAACTAGTTTTACTGTAATCGAGCCTTTAAAGGGCTGTTTTGGCTCCGAAATGACTCTAGCAAAGTTTTTTGATCACAAAGGTGTATTTAAAAAGATAATATATTATAATATGTCTTAGAGACTCATTTGGAGCTCCAACAAGCTTTAAAAATGGACTTCGCACAATAACTAAGTGCGTAGAAACAGTTTTACGCAAATCTTGAAATGAGCTTTTAATGCTTCTTGTGGCTCCAACTGAGTCCCCAAGTCTTATTATAATATATTATATATTCAAATGCACATTTGGGATCAAAACAGCTTTGCTAGGATCACTTCGGAACCGAAAAAGCCCTATAAAGGTTCGATTTTTGCAGAACTAGTCAAAATGACTTAGTTGTTGCGTGAATTGACTTTTTAAGTCTTATTATAGCTCTAAATGAGTTTCTAAGACTTATTTCAATACAATATAATTTCAAATACTCATTTAGGTTCAAAACAAGTTTGCTAGAGTCACTTTGGAGCTTAAAAAGCCCTATAAAGGCTCGATTTGCGTAAAACTGTTTCTACGCACTTAGTTATTGCGCGAAGTCCATTTTTAAAGCTTGTTAGAGCTCCAAATGAGTCCCTAAGACTTATTATAATATATTATCGTTTTAAATACACATTTGTGACCCAAAAAACTTTGCTAGAGTCACTTCGGAGCCAAAACAGCTCTTTAAAGGCTCGATTACAGTAAAACTAGTTATAATGACTTTGTCTTAATGCAAATTGAGTTTTTAACGCTTGTATGGAGCTCCAAATGAGTCCCTGAGACTCATTACAATATATATTACTTGTAAATACTCATTTGGGATCAAAACAACTTTGCTAGAGTCACTTCCAAGCCAAAAAAGCCCTTTAAAGCCTCTATTTGGGTCAAACTAGTTATAACGACATTGTTTTAGCGCGAAATGAGTTTTTATCGCCTGTTTTACCTTCAAATAAGTATAATAAAATATATGTTCAAATAGTCATTTAGGCACAAAACAACATTGCTAGAGTCGCTTCGGAACCAAAAAAGCCCTTTTTATGCTCGATTTCGGAAAAACTAGTTATACTGACTTTGTTTTAGCGCGAAATGAGTTTTTAAGGCTTGTTGGGACTCCAACTGAGTCCCTAAGTCTTATTATAATATATTATACATTTGAATGAACATTTGGGATCAAAACAACATTGCTAGAGTAACTTCGGAACGAAAACAACCCTTTAAAGGCTCAATTATGGCAAAACTAGTAAAAAGGACTTAGTTGTTGCGTGAATTGACTTTTTAAGTCTTGTTATAACTCTAAATGAGTCTCTAAGACTTATTATAATACAATACATTTTCAAATACTCTTTTAGGATCAAAACAAGTTTGCTGGCATCACTTTGGAGCTTAAAAAGCCTTTTAAACGCTCGATTTGCATAAAACTGATTATCATCACTTAGCTCTTGCGCGAAGTGAGTTTTTAAAGCTTGTTGGAGCTCCAAATGAGTCCCTAAGAGTTATTATAATATATTATATGTTTAAATACATATTTGTGATCAAAATAACTTCGCTAGAGTCAATTTGAAGCAAAAAAAGCCTTTTAAAGGCTCGATTAAGGAAAAACTACTTATAATGACTTTGTTTTAATGAGAAATGAGTTTTTAACGCTTCTTGGAGATCCAAATGAGTCCCTAAGACTTACTACAATATATACTAATTTTAAATACTCATTTGGTATCAAAGCAACTTTGCCAGAGTCACTTCGGATCCAAAAAAGCCCTTTAATGACATTGTTTAAGGGCGAAATGAATTTTTAACGCTTGTTTTACCTCAAAACGAGTTCCTAAGACTAAGTATAATAAAATATATGTTCAAATAGTCTTTTAGGAACAAAAAAACGTTGCTAGAGTCGCTTCAGAACCAAAAAATCTCTTCAAATGCTCGATTTCGGCAAAACTAGTTATACTGACTTTGTTTTAGCGCGAAATGAGTTTTTAAGGCTTGTTGGGACTCCAACTGAGTCGTGAAGTCTTATTTTAATATATTATACATTCGACTGCACATTTGGGATAAAAAAACTTTGCTAGAGTCACTTCGGAGCCAAAACAACCCTTTAAAGGCTCGATTATGGCAAAACTAGTCAAAAGGACTTAGTTGTTGCGTGAATTGACTTTTTATGTCTTGTTATAACTCTGAATGAGTCTCTAAGACTTATTATAATACAATATATTTTCAAATACTCTTTTAGGATCAAAACAAGTTTGCTAGCGTAACTTTGGAGCCTAAAAAGCCTTTTAAACGCTTGATTTGCGTAAAACTGATTATCAGCACTTAGTTCTTGCGCGAAATGAGTTTTTAAAGCTTGTTGGAGCTCCAAATGAGTCCCTAAGACTTATTATAATATATTATATGTTTAAATACACATTTGTGATCAAAATAACTTTGCTAGAGTCACTTCGAAGCAAAAAAATCCATTTAAAGGCTCGATTACGGCAAAACTAGTTATAATGACTTTGTTTTAATGTGAAATGAGTTTTTAACACTTGTTGGAGCTCCAAATGGGTCCCTAAGTCTTATTATAATATATTATACATTTGAATGCACATTTGGGATCAAAACAACTTTTCTAGAGTCTCATCAGAACAAAAACAGCCCCTTAAAAGCTCGATTATGGCAGAACTAGTCAAAAGGACTTAGTTGTTGCGTGAATTGAATTTTTAAGTCTTGTTACAGCTCTAAATGAGTCTCTAAGACTTATTACAATACAATATATTTTCAAATACTCTTTTAGGATCAAAAGAACTTTTCTACCGTCACTTTGGAGCTTAAAAAGCCTTTTAAATGGTCGATTTGCGTAAAACTGATTATCAGCACTTAGTTCTTGGGCGAAGTGAGTTTTTAAAGCTTGTTGGAGCTCCATATATGTCTCGAAGACTTACTATAATATATTATATATTTAAATACACATATGTGATCAAAATGACTTTGCTAGAGTCACTTCGGAGCAAAAACAGCCCATTAAAGCCTCGATTATAGCAAAACTAGTTAAAATGACTTTGTTTTAATGCGAAATGAGTTTTTAACGCTTGTTGGAGCTCCAAATGAGTCCCTAATACTTATTACAATATATTTTACTTTTAAACTTTTAAATTCTCATTTGGGATCAAAACAAGTTTGCCAGAGTCACTTCGGAGCCAAAAAAGCCCTTTAAAGGCTCGATTTTGGTCAAACTAGTTATAACGACATTGTTTTAGCGCGAAATGAGTTTTTAACGCTTGTGTTACCTCGAAAAAAGTTCTTAAGACTAATTATAATAAAATATATGTTCAAATACTCATTTAGGAACAAAACAACATTGCTAGAGTCACTTCGGAACCAAAAAAACCCTTTAAATGCTCGATTTCGGCAAAACTAGTTTTACTGACTTTGTTTATGCGCGAAATGAGCTTTTAATGCTTCTTGGGGCTCCAACTGAGTCCCCAAGTCTTATTATAATATATTATACATTTGAATGCACATTTAAGATCAAAACAACTTTGCTAGGATCACTTCGGAACCAAAAAAGCCCTAGAAAGGTTCGATTTTTGCAAAACTAGTCAAAATGACTTAGTTGTTGCGTGAATTGACTTTTTTAGTCTCGTTATAGCTCCAAATGAGTCTCTAAGACTTATTTCAATACAATATAATTTCAAATACTCATTTAGGATAAACAAGTTTGCTGGAGTCACTTTGGAGCTTAAAAACCCCTACAAAGGCTCGATTTGCGTAAAACTGTTTCTACGCACTTAGTTATTGCGCGAAGTCTATTTTTAAAGCTTGCTGGAGCTCCAAATGAGTCCCTAAGACATATTATAATATATTATCTTTTTAAATACACCTTTGTGATCAAAAAATTTTGCTTGAGTCATTTCGGAGCCAAAACAGCCCTTTAAAGGCTCGATTACAGTAAAACTAGTTATAATGACTTTGTTTTAATGCGAAATGAGTTTTTGACGCTTGTATGGAGCTCCAAACAAGTCCCTGAGACTTATTACAATATATTTTACTTGTATATACTCAGTTGGGATCAAAACAACTTTGCTAGAGTCACTTCTGAGCCAAAAAAGCCCTTTAAAGGCTCGATTTGGGTCAAACTAGTTATAACGATGTTGTTTTAGCGCGAAATGAGTTTTAACGATTGTTTTACCTCAAAACGAGTTCTTAAGACTAATTATAATAAAATATATGTTCAAATACTCATTTAGGAACAAAACAACATTGCTAGAGTCACTTCGGAACCAAAAAAACCCTTTAAATGCTTGATTTCGGCAAAACTAGTTTTACTGACTTTGTTTATGCGCGAAATAAACTTTTAATGCTTCTTGGGGCTCCAACTGAGTCCCCAAGTCTTATTATAATATATTATACATTTGAATGCGCATTTGGGATCAAAAGAACTTTGCTAGGATCACTTCGGAACCAAAAAAGCCCTAGAAAGGTTCGATTTTTACAAAACTAGTCAAAATGACTTAGTTGTTGCGTGAATTGACTTTTTAAGTCTCGTTATAGCTCCAAATAAGTCTCTAAGACTTATTTCAATACAATATAATTTCAAATACTCATTTAGGATCAAAACAAGTTTGCTGGAGTCACTTTGGAGCTTAAAAAGCCCTATAAAAACAAAGTCAGTAAAACTAGTTTTGCCAAAATCGAGCATGTAAAGGGCTTTTTTGGTTACGAAGTGACTCTAGCAATGTTGTTTTGTTCCTAAATGACTATTTGAACATATATTTTATTATAATTAGTCTTAAGAAATCGTTTCGAGGTAAAACAAGCGTTAAAAACTCATTTCGCGCAAAAACAATGTCGTTATAACTAGTTTGACCCAAATCGAGCCTTTAAAGGGCTTTTTTGGCTCCGAAGTGACACTAGCAAACTTGTTTTGATCCCAAATGAGTATTTAAAAGTAAAATATATTGTAATGAGTCTTAGGGACTCACTTGGAGCTCCCACAAGCATTAAAAACTCATTTCGCATTAAAACAAAGTCATTATAACTAGTTTTGCTGTAATAGAGGCTTTAATGGGCTTTTTTTGCTACGAAGTGACTCTGGCAAACTTGTTTTGTTCCCAAATGAGTATTTAAAAGTAAAATATATTGCAATAAGTATTAGGGACACATTTGGAGCTTCAACAAGCGTTAAAAACTCAATTCGCATTAAAACAAAGTCATGATAACTAGTTTTGCTTAATCGAGGCTTTAATGGGCCTTTTTTGCTCCGAAGTGACTCTAGCAATGTCATTTTGATCACAAATGTGTTTTTAAACATATAATATATTATAATAAGTCTTAGCAACTCATATGTTGCTCCAACAAGCTTTAAAAACTAACTTCGCGCAAGAACTAAGTGCTGATAATCAGTTTTACGCAAATCGAGCGTTTAAAAGGCTTTTTAAGCTCCAAAGTGACGCTGGAAAACTTCTTTTGATCCTAAAAGAGTATTTGAAAATATATTGTATTATAATAAGTATTAGACACTCATTTAGAGCTATAACAAGACTTAAAAATTCAATTCACAGAACAACTAAGTCCTTTTGACTAGTTTTGCCATAATCGAACTTTTAAGGGGCTGTTTTGCCTCCGAAGAGACTATAAAAAAGTTTTTTTGATCCCAAATGTGCATTCGAATGTATAAGGGACTCATTTGGAGCCCCAAGAAGCCTAAAAAACTCATTTCGCGCAAAAACAAATTCAGCAAAACTAGTTTTGCCGAAATCGAGCATGTAAAAGGCTTTTTTGGTTCCGAAGTGACTTTAGCAATGTTGTTTTGTTCCTAAATGAGTATTTGAATATATACTTTCTTATACTTAGTCTTAAGAACTCGTTTGGAGGTAAAACAAGCTTTAAAAACTAATTTCACGCTAAAACAATGTTGTTATAACTAGTTTGACCCAAGTCGAGCCTTTAAACGGCTTTTTTGGCTCCGAAGTTACTCTGGCAAAGTTATTTTGATCCCAAATGAGTATTTAAAAGTAAAATACATTGCAATACTCTTCGGGACTCACTTGTAGCTCCAACAAGCGTGAAAAACTCATTTCGCATTAAAACAACGTCATTATAACTAATTTTGCCGTAATCGATTCTTTAAAGGGCTTTTTTTGGCTCCGAAGTGACTCTAGCAAAGTTGTTTTGATCCCAAATGTTCATTCGATTGTATAATATATTATAATAAGACTTAGGGACTCAGTTGGAGCCCTAAGAAGCCTTAAAAACTCATTTCGCGCAAAAACAAATTCAGCAAAACTAGTTTTGCTGAAATCGAGCATGTAAAGGGCTTTTTTGGTTCCAAAGTGACTCTAGCAATGTTGTTTTGTTCCTAAATGAGTATTTGAACATATATTTTCTTATACTTAGTCTTAAGAACTCGTTTGGAGGTAAAACAATCGTTAAAATCTCATTTCGCGCTAAAACAATGTCGTTATAACTAGTTTGACCCAAATCGAGACTTTAAAGGGCTTTTTAAGCTCCGAAGTGACTCTGTCAAAGTTTTTTTGATCCCAAATGAGTATTTAAAAGTAAAATATATTGTAATAAGTCTTAGGGACTCAATTGGAGCTCCAACAAGCGTGAAAAACAAAGTCATTATAACTAGTTTTGCCATAATCGATCCTTTAAAGGGCTTTTTTTGGCTCCAAAGTTACTCTAGCAAAGTTGTTTTGATCACAAATGTGTATTTAAACATATAATATATTATAATAAGTCTTAGGGACTCATTTGGAGCCCCAACAACCTTTAAAAACTCACTTCACCTAATAATTAAGTGCTGATAATCAGTTTTAAGCAAATCGAGCCTTTAAAGGGCTTTTTGAGCTCCAAAGTGACTCTAGGAAACTTTTTTTGCTCCTAAATGAGTACTTGAAAGTATATTGTATTATAATAAGTCTTAGAGACACATTCTAAGCTATAACAAAACTTACAAAGTCAATTCATGCAGCAACTAAGTCCTTTCGACTAGTTTTGCCAAAATCGAGCCTTTATAGGACTTTTTTTTGGCTGCGAAGTAACTCTAGCAAAGTTGTTTTGATCGCAAATGTGTATTCGAACATATAATATATAATAATAAGACTTAGGGACTCAGTTTGAGCCCCAACAAGACCTAAAAACTCGTTTCGCGCTAAAACAAAGTCAGTATAAATAGTTTTGCCGATATCGAGCATTTAATGGGCTTTTTAGTTCCGAAGTGACTCTAGCATCGTTGTTTTTTTCCTAAATGAGTATTTGAACATATATTTTAATATACTTAGTCTTAGGAACTCATTTGGTGGTCAAACAAGCGTTAAAAACTCATTTCGCGCTAAAACAATGTCGTTATAACTAGTTTGAACAAAATCGGGCCTTTAAAGTGCTTTTTTGGCTCTGAAGTGACTCTGGCAAAGTTGTTTTGATTCCAAATGAGTATTTAAATGTAATATATATTGTAATAAGTCTTAGGGACTCATTTGGAGCTCCAACAAACGTTAAAAGCTCATTTCGCATTAAAACAAAAAACTGATTATAAGCACTTATTTATTGTACGAAGTAAGTTTTTAAAGCTTGTTGGAGCACCAAATGAGTGCCTAAGACTTGTATAAGACTTGTTAATATATATTATTTGTTTAAATACACATCTGTGATCAAAACAACTTGGCTAGAGTCAGTTCGGAGCCAAAAAAGCCCTTCAAGGCTCGATTACAATGACTTTGTTTTAATCCGAATGAGTTTTTAACAATTGTTGGAGCTCCAAATGAGACCCTAAGAATTATTATAATATATTTTACTTTTAAATACTCATTTGGGATTACAACAAATTTGTCTGAGTTGCATCCGAGCCAAAAAATCCCTTTAAAGGCTCGATTTGGGTCAAACTAGTTATAACGATATTGTTTTAGCGCCAAATGAGTTTTTAACGCTTGTTTGACCACCAAATGAGTTCCTAAGACTAAGTAAAATAAAATATAAGTTCAAATACTCATTTAGGAACAAAACAATGTTGCTAGAGTCACTTCGGAACCAAAAAAGCCCTTTAAATGCTTGATTTTGGCAAAACTAGTTATACTGACTTTGTTTTAGCGCGAAATGTGTTTTTAAGGCATCTTGGAGCTCCAACTGAGTCCCTAAGTCTTATTATAACGTATTATACGTTCAAATACACCTTTGGGATCAAAACAACTTTGCCAGAGTCACTTCGGAGCCAAAAAGCCCTTTAAAGGCTCGACTTTGGCAAATCTAGTCAAAAGGACTTAGTTTTTGCGTGAATTGACTTTTTAAGCGTTGTTATGGCTCCAAATGAGTCTCTAAGACTTATTATAATAAAATATATTTTCAAATACTCATTTAGGATCAAAACAAGTTTGCTAGAGGCACTTTGGAGCTTAAAAGCCCTTTAAAGGCTCGATTTTCGTAAAACTGATTATAAGCACTTAGTTATTGCGTGAAGTGAGTTTTTAAAGCTTGTTGGGGCTCCAGATGAGTTCCTAAGACTTGTTAATATATATAATATACTTAAATACACATTTGTGATCAAAACAACTTTGCTAGAGTCACTTCGGAGCCAAAAAAGCCCTTTAAATGCTCGATTTCGGCAAAACTAGTTATACTGACTTTGTTTTAGCGCGAAATGAGTTTTTAAGGCTTGTTGGACCTGCAACTGAGTCCCTACGTCTTATTATAATATATTATATGTTCTAATGCATACTTGGGATCAAAACAATTTTGCCAAAGTCATTTCGGAGCCAAAAAGCCCTTTAAAGGCTCGATTTTGGCAAAACTAGTCAAAATGACTTAGTTTTTGCGTGAATTGACTTTTTAAGCGTTGTTATGGCTCCAAATGAGTCTCTAAGACTTATTATAATACAATATATTTTCAAATACTCATTTAGGATCAAAACAAGTTTGCTAGACTCACTTTAGAGCTTAAAAAGCCCTTTAAAGGCTCGATTTGCGTAAAACTGATTATAAGCACTTAGTTATTGCACGAAGTGAGTTTTTAAAGCTTGTTGAAGCTCAAAATGAGTCCTTAAGACTTATTATAATATATTATATTTTTAAATACACATTTGTGATAAAAAAAAACTTTGCTAGAGTCACTTCGTATCCAAAAAAGCCCTTTAAAGGATCGATTACGGCAAAACTAGTTATAATGACTTTGTTTAAATGCGATATGAGTTTTTAACGCTTGCTGGAGCTCTAAATGAGTCCCTAATACTTTTTACAATATATTTTACTTTTAAATACTCATTTGTTATCAAAACAACTTTGCCAGAGTTACTTCGGAGCCAAACAAGCCCTTTAAAGGCTTGATTTGTGTCAAACTAGTTATAACGGTATTGTTTTAGCTCGAAATGAGTTTTTAACGCTTGTTTGAAGACCAAATGAGTTCCTAAGACTAGGTACAATAAAATATATGTTCAAATACTCATTTACAAACAAAAAAATGTTGCTAGAGTCAAATCAGAACCAAAAAAGCCCTTTAAATGCTTGATTTTTGCAAAACTAGTTATACTGACTTTGTTTTAGGGCGTAATGAGTTTTTAAGGCTTGTTGGAGCACCAACTAAGTCCCTAAATCTTATTATAACATATTATACGTTTGAATACACATTTGGCATCAAAACAACTTTGCTAGAGTCAATTCGGAGCCAAAAAAGCCCTTTAAAGGCTAGATTTTGGCAAAACTAGTCAAAAGGACTTACTTTTTGCGTGAATAGTTATTATAAGCACTTACTTATTGCACGAAGTGAGTTTTTAAAGTTTTTTGGAGCACAAAATGAGTGCCAAGGACTTGTTAATGTATCTATTATATGTTTGTTGGTGTAGAATTTAAACTAACGCCGTGATCCGTACCTCTAGTGTGTGATACGGCAATTAAAGTAAAGAAAGTGGCCGGAAAAGTAAAGAGAGGGAGATTTTTAGAGTGGTTCGGCCCTCCTTCCGGAGTAATAGCCTACGTCCACTGTAGTTTTATATTTTTCTTTGGATATCCAAGTACAAATTCCGGCCAAAGAGGAGGAAAAAAGAAGCCCCTTTTCATGGAGTTATCATCTCCCTTTTATAGCCAATGGAGAGAGGTTGTGTGAGTAAGTGGTCTGACATCCTATCCCTGAAAATCCGGGATTAGGTGACCAACTATCTCTGCAGTCCTACATTGGGAAAGACATCTACAGTGATAATCCCTGACTCTCATCTCCGACCAGGGATCGCCAGCTTCGAGGCGGTGGATCATCTTCAAGGATCCGCGGTCTTCTTGTCCATCAATCCCTCTTCGAGGGTCTTCTCGTCCATCAATCCCTCTTCGAGGGTCTTCTCGTCCGTCAATCCCTCTTCGAGGGTCTTCTCGTCCGGGGGCAGCTCCTTTGATGACGTGGCGTCCACTTCTTTCGCGGCTGAGGGCTTGTGCACTCCTTTGCTGCACCTCGAGGACTTCACCCTCGAGGCTACATTCCTTGACAAAAAATCGCCTACAACAATGTTTAAATACACATTTGTGATCAAAACAACTTTGCTAGAGCCAGTTCGGAGCAAAAAAACCTTTAAAGGCTCGATTACGGCAAAACTAATTATAATGATTTTGTTTTTATGCGAAATGAGTTTTTAACGCTTGTTGGAGCTCCAAATGAGACCCTAAGAATTATTACAATATATTTTACATTTAAATACTCATTTGGGATCAGAACAAATTTGTCAGAGTCACATCGAAGCTAAAAAAAGCCCTTCAAAGGCTCGATTTGGGTCAAACTATTTATAACAATATTGTTTTAGCGCGAAATGAGTTTTTAACGCTTGTTTGACCACCAAATGAGTTCTTAAGACTAAGTATAATAAAATATATATTCAAATACTTCAAAACCAAAAAATGCTGCTAGAGTCACTTCAGAACCAAAAAATCCCTTTAAATGCTTGATTTCTGCAAAACTAGTTATACTGACTTTGTTTTAGGGCGAAATGAGTTTTTAAGGCCTGTTGGAGCTCCAACTGAGTCCTTAAGTCTTATCATAACAGATTATACGTTCGAATACACATTTTGGATCAAAAGAACATTGCTAGAGTCACTTCGGAGCAAAAAAAGCCCTTTCAAGACACGATTTTGGCAAAACTAGTCCAAAGGACTTAATTTTTGCGTGAATTGACTTTTTAAGCCTAGTTATGGCTCCAAATGAGTCTCTAAGACTTATTATAATACAATATAGTTTGAAATACTCATTTAGGATCAAAACAAGTTTGCTAGAGTCACTTTGGAGCTTAAAATGCCCTTTAAAGCCTCGATTTGCATAAAACTGATTATAAGCACTTAGTTATTGCACGACATGAGTTTTTAATGCTTTTTGGAGCACCAAATGAGTCCCTAAGACTTATTATAATATATTATACATTTAAATACACATTTGTGATAAAAAAAAACTTTGCTACAGTCACTTCGGATCCAAAAAAGCCATTTAAAGGATCAATTACGGGAAAACTAGTTATAATGACTTTGTTTTGATGCGAAATGACTTTTTAAGGCTTGTTGGAGCTCCAACTGAGTCCCTAAGTCTTATTATAATATATTGTACGTTCGGATACACATTTGGGATCAAAACGACTTTGCTAGAGTCACTTCGGAGCCAAAAAAAGCCCTTTAAAGGTTCGATTTTGGAAAAACTATTCAAAAGGACTTAGTTTTTTCGTGAATTGACTTTTTAAGTCTTGTTATAGCTCCAAATGAGTCTCTAAGACTTACTATAATACAATACATTTTCAAATACTCGTTTAGGTTCAAAACATGTTTGCTAGAGTCACTTTGGAGCTGAAAAAGCACTTTAAAGGCTCGATTTGCGTAAAACTGATTATAAGCACTTAGTAATTGCGCTAAGTGAGTTTTTAAAGCTTGTTGGAGCTCCAAATGAGTCCCTAAGTCTTATTATAATATATTATATATTTAAATACACATTTGTGATCAAAAAAACTTTGCTAGAGTCACTTCGGATCGAAAAAAGCCCTTTAAACGATCGATTACGACAAAATTAGTTATAATGACTTTGTTTTAATTCAAAATGAGTTTTTAACGATTGTTGGAGCTCCAAATGAGACCCTAAGACATATTACAATATATTTTACTTTTAAATACTCATTTGGGATCGGAACAAATTAGTTAGAGTCACATCGGAGCCAAAAAAGACATTTAAAGGCTCGATTTTGGTCAAACTAGTTATTGTTTTAGCGCGAAATGAGTTTTTAACGCTTGTTTGACGTCCAAATGAGTTCCTAAGACTAAGTATAATAAAATATCTGTTGAAAGCAAAAAAATTTTGCTAGCGTTACTTCGGAACAAAAAAAGCCCTTTAAAAATGCTCGATTTCGGCAAAACTAGTTATACTGACTTTGTTTTAGCGCAAAATGAGTTTTTAAGGCTTGTTGGATCTCCAAATGAGTCCCTAGGTCTTATTATAATATATTATACGTTCGATTACACATTTGGGATCAAAACAATTTTGCCAGAGTCACTTCGGAACGAAAAAGCCCTTTAAAGGCTCGATTTTGGCAAAACTAGTCAAAAGGACTTAGTTTTTGCGTGAATTGACTTTTTAAGTCTTGTTATAGCTCCAAATGAGTCTCTAAACTTATTATAATACAATATATTTTCAAATACTCATTTAGGATCAAAACAAGTTTACTAGAGTCACTTTGGAGTTTAAAAAGCCCTTTAAAGGCTCGATTTGCGTAAAACAGATTATAAGCACTTAGTAATTGCGCTAAGTGAGTTTTTAAAGCTTGTTGGAGCTCCAAATGAGTCCTTAAGACTTATTATAATATATTATATATTTAAATAGCCATTTGTGATCAAAAAAACTTTGCTAGAGTCACTTCGGATCCAAAAAAGCCCTTTAAACGATCGATTACGACAAAATTAGTTATAATGACTTTGTTTTAATTCAAAATGAGTTTTTAACGATTGTTGGAGCTCCAAATGAGACCCTAAGACATATTACAATATATTTTACTTTTAAATACTCATTTGGGATCGGAACAAATTAGTTAGAGTCACATCGGAGCCAAAAAAGACATTTAAAGGCTCGATTTTGGTCAAACTAGTTATTGTTTTAGCGCGAAATGAGTTTTTAACGCTTGTTTGACGTCCAAATGAGTTCCTAAGACTAAGTATAATAAAATATCTGTTCAAAGCAAAAAAATTTTGCTAGCGTTACTTCGGAACAAAAAAAGCCCTTTAAAAATGCTCGATTTCGGCAAAACTAGTTATACTGACTTTGTTTTAGCGCAAAATGAGTTTTTAAGGCTTGTTGGATCTCCAAATGAGTCCCTAGGTCTTATTATAATATATTATACGTTCGATTACACATTTGGGATCAAAACAATTTTGCCAGAGTCACTTCGGAACGAAAAAGCCCTTTAAAGGCTCGATTTTGGCAAAACTAGTCAAAAGGACTTAGTTTTTGCGTGAATTGACTTTTTAAGTCTTGTTATAGCTCCAAATGAGTCTCTAAACTTATTATAATACAATATATTTTCAAATACTCATTTAGGATCAAAACAAGTTTACTAGAGTCACTTTGGAGTTTAAAAAACCCTTTAAAGGCTCGATTTGCGTAAAACAGATTATAAGCACTTAGTAATTGCGCTAAGTGAGTTTTTAAAGCTTGTTGGAGCTCCAAATGAGTCCTTAAGACTTATTATAATATATTATATATTTAAATAGCCATTTGTGATCAAAAAAACTTTGCTAGAGTCACTTCGGATCCAAAAAAGCCCTTTAAACGATCGATTACGACAAAATTAGTTATAATGACTTTGTTTTAATTCAAAATGAGTTTTTAACGATTGTTGGAGCTCCAAATGAGACCCTAAGACATATTACAATATATTTTACTTTTAAATACTCATTTGGGATCGGAACAAATTAGTTAGAGTCACATCGGAGCCAAAAAAGACATTTAAAGGCTCGATTTTGGTCAAACTAGTTATTGTTTTAGCGCGAAATGAGTTTTTAACGCTTGTTTGACGTCCAAATGAGTTCCTAAGACTAAGTATAATAAAATATATGTTCAAAGCAAAAAAATTTTGCTAGCGTTACTTCGGAACAAAAAAAGCCCTTTAAAAATGCTCGATTTCGGCAAAACTAGTTATACTAACTTTGTTTTAGCGCGAAATGAGGTTTTTAAGGCTTGTTGGATCTCCAACTGAGTCCCTAGGTCTTATTATAATATATTATACGTTCGAATACGCATTTGGGATCAAAACAATTTTGCCAGAGTCACTTCGGAACCAAAAAGCCCTTTAAATGCTCGATTTTGGCAAAACTAGTCAAAAGGACTTAGTTTTTGCGTGAATTGACTTTTTAAGCGTTGTTATGGCTCCAAATGAGTCTCTAAGAGTTATTGTAATACAATATATTTTCAAATACTCATTTAGGATCAAAATGAGTTTGCTAGAGTCACTTTGGAGGTTAAAAAGCCCTTTAAAGGCTCGATTTGCGTAAAACTTATTATAAGCACTTAGTTATTGCGCGAAGTGAGTTTTTAAAGCTTGTTAGAGCTTCAAATGAGTCCCTAAGTCTTATTATAATATATTATATGTTTAAATACACATTTGTGATCAAAAAAACTTTGCTAGTGTCACTTCGGAACCAAAAAAGCCCTTTAAAGAATTGATTACGACAAAACTAGTTGTAATGACTTTGTTTTAATGCGAAACGAGTTTTTAACGCTTGTTGGAGCTCCAAATGAGACCCTAAGACTTATTACAATATATTTTACTTTTAAATACTCCTTTGGGATCAGAACAAATTTGTTAGAGTCACATCAGAGCCAAAAAAGCCATTTAAAGGCTCGATTTTTTGTCAAACTAGTTGTAACGATATTGTTTTAGAGCGAAATGAGTTTTTTACGCTTTTTTGACCTCCAAATGAGTTCCTAAGACTAAGTATAATAAAATATATGTTCAAATACTCATTTAGGAACAAAAAAACGTTGCTAGAGTCACTCAGGAACCGAAAAAGCCCTTTAAATGCTCGATTTCGGCAAAACTAGTTACACTAACTTTGTTTTAACGCGAAATGAGTTTTTAAGGCTTGTTGGATCTCCAACTGAGTCCCTAAGTCGTATTATAATATATTATACATTCAAATACACATTTGGGATCAAAACAAGTTTGCTAGAGTCAGTTCAGAGCCAAAAAAGCCCTTTAAAGGCTGGATTTTGGGAAAACTAGTTAAAAGGACTTAGTTTTTGCGTGAATTGACTTTTTAAGTCTTGTTATAGTTCCAAATGGGTCTCTAAACTTATTATAATACAATATATTTTCAAATACTCATTTAGTATCAAAATAAGTTTGATAGAGTCACTTTGGAGTTTAAAAAGCCCTTTAAAGACTCGATTTACATAAAACTGATTATAAGCACTTAGTTATTTAGCGAAGTGAGTTTTTAAAGCTTGTTGGAGCTCCAAATGAGTCCCTAAGGCTTATTATAATATATTTTATGTTTAAATACATATTTGTAATAAAAAAAACTTTGCTAGAGTAACTTCGGATGCAAAAAAGCCCTTTAAACGATCGATTACAGCAAAACTAGCCATAATGACTTTGTTTTAATGCGAAATGCGTTTTTAACTCTAGTTGGAACTCCAAATGAGTCCCTAAGACTTTTTACAATATACTTTACTTTTAAATACTCATTTGTAATCAAAACAACTTTGCCAGAGTTACTTCGGAGCCAAAAAAGTCCTATAAAGGCTCGATTTGGGTCAAACAAGTTATAACGACATTGTTTTAGCGCGAAATGAGTTTTGAATGCTTGTTTGCCCTCCAAATGAGTTCCTAAGACTAAGTATAGTAAAATACATGTTCAAATACTCATTTAGGAACAAAACAACGTTGTTAGAATCACTTCGGAACAAAAAAAGCTCTTTAAATGCTCGATTTCAGCAAAACTAGTTATACTGACTTTACGTGAAATTAGTTTTTAAGTATTGTTGGAGCTCCAACCGAGTCCCTAAGTCTTATTGTAATATATTATACGTTCGAATACACATTTGGGATCAAAACAACTATGCTAGAGTCACTTCGGAGCCAAAAAAAGCCCTTTAAAGGCTCGATTTTGGCAAAACTAGTTTAAAGGACTTAGTTTTTGCGTGAATTGACCTTTTTAGTCTTGTTACAGTTCCAAATGAGTCTCTAAACTTATTATAGTACAATATATTTTCAAATACTCATTTAGGATCAAAAAAAGTTTGCAAGAGTCACTTTAGAGTTTAAAAAGCCCTTTAAAGGCTCGATTTCCGTAAAACTGATTATAAACACTTAGTTATTGCGCGAAGTGAGTTTTTAAATCTTGTTGGAGCTCTAAATGTGTCTCTAAGACTTATTATAATATATTATATGTTTAAATACATATTTGTGATCAAAAAAACTTTGCGAGAGTCACTTCGGATCCAAAAAAGCCCTTTAAAGGATCGATTACGGCAAAACTAGTTATAATGACTTTGTTTTAATGCGAAACGAGATTTTAACGCTTGTTGGAGCTCCAAATGAGTCCCTAAGACTTTTCAGAATATATTTTACTTTTAAATACTCATTTGTTGTCAAAAAAACTTTGTCAGAGTTACTTCGGAGCCGAAAATGTCCTTTAAAGGCTCGATTTGGGTCAAACAAGTTATAACGACATTGTTTTAGCATGAAATGAGATTTTAACGCTTGTTTGACCTGAAAATGAGTTCCTAAGACTAAGTATAATAAAATATATGTTCAAATACTCATTTAGGAACAAAAAAACGTTGCTAGAGTCACTTGGGAACCGAAAAAGCCCTTTAAATGCTCGATTTCGACAAAACTAGTTACACTAACTTTGTTTTAACGCAAAATGAGTTTTTAACGCTTGCTGGATCTCCAACTGTGTCCTTAAGTTGTGTTATAATATATTATATGTTCAAATACATATTTGGGATCAAAACTAGTTTGCTAGAGTCATTTCAGAGCCAAAAAAGCCCTTTAAAGGCTCGATTTTGGCAAAACTAGTTAAAAGGACTTAGTTTTTGCGTGAATTGACTTTTTAAGCGTTGTTATGGCTCCAAATGAGTCTCTAAACTTATTATAATACAATATATTTTCAAATACTCATTTAGGATCAAAACGACTTTGCTAGAGTCACTTTGGAGCTTAAAAAGCCCTTTAAAGGCTCGATTTGCGTAAAACTTATTATAAGCACTTAGTTATTGCGCGAAGTGAGTTTTTAAAGCTTGTTAGAGCTCTAAATGAGTCCCTAAGACTTATTATAATATATTATATGTTTAAATACACATTTGTGATCAAAAAAACTTTGCTAGTGTCACCTCGGAACCAAAAAAGCCCTTTAAAGGATTGATTACGACAAAACTAGTTGTAATGACTTTGTTTTAATGCGAAACAAGTTTTTATCGCTTGTTGGAGCTCCAAATGAGACCCTAAGACTTATTACAATATATTTTACTTTTAAATACACCTTGGGGATCAGAACAAATTTGTTAGAGTCACATCAGAACCAAAAAAGCCATTTGAAGGCTCGACTTTTGGTCAAACTAGTTATAATGACTTTGTTTAAGCGCGAAATGAGTTTTTAAGGTTTGTTGGAGCTCCAACAGAGTCCCTAAGTCTTATTATAATATATTATACGTTCAAATACACATTTGGAATAAAAATAAGTTTTCTAGAGTCACTTTAGAGCCAAAAAAGCCCTTTAAAGGCTCGATTTTGGCAAAACTAGTCAAAAGGACTTAGTTTTTGCGTGAATTGACTTTTTAAGTCTTTTTATAGCTCAAAATGAGTCTCTAAGACTTATTATAATACAATATATTTTCAAATACTAATTTAGGATTAAAAAAGTTTGCCAGCGTCACTTTGGAGATTAAAAAGACCTTTAAAGGCTCGATTTACGTAAAACTGATTATAAGCACTTAGTTATTGTGCCAAGTGGGTTTTTAAAGCTTGTTGGAACTCCAAATTAGTGATTAAGACTTATCATAATATATTTTATGTTTAAATACACATTTTTGGTCAAAAAAACTTTGCAAGAGACACTTCGGATCCAAAAAAGCCCTTTAAAGGATCGATTACGGCAAAACTTGTTATAATGACTTTGTTTTAATGCGAAATGCGTTTTTAATGCTTGTTGGAGCTCCAAATGAGTCCCTAAGACTTTTTACAATATATTTTACTTTTAAATTCTCATTTGTTACCAAAACAACTTTGCCAGAGTTACTTCGGAGCCAAAAAAGTCCTTTAAAGCCTTGATTTTATTACGACATTGTTGCGAAATGAGTTTTTAATGCTTGTTTGACTTCCAAATGAGTTCCTAAGACTAAGTATAATAAAATATATGTTTAAATACTAATTTAGGAACAAAACAACGTTGCTAGAGTCACTTCAGAACAAAAAAAAAAGCCCTTTAAATGCTCGATTTCAGCAAAACTAGTTATACTGACTTTGTTTAAACACGAAATGAGTTTTTAAGGCTTGTTGGAGCTCCAACCGAGTCCCTAAGTCTTATTGTAATATATTATACGTTCGAATACATATTTGGGATCAAAACAACGACGCTAGAGTAACTTCGGAACCAAAAAAGCCCTTTAAATGCTCGATTTCGGCAAAACTAGTTATAGTGACTTTGTATTGTCGCGAAATGAGTTTTTAAGATTTGTTGGAGCTGCAACTGAGTCCCTAAGTCTTATTATAATATATTATACATTCTAATACACATTTGGAATCAAAACAAGTTTGCTAGAGTCACTTCAGAACCAAAAAAGCCCTTTAAAGGCTCGATTTTTGCAAAACTAGTCAAAAGGACTTAGTTTTCGCTTGAATTGACTTTTTCAGTCTTATTATAGCTCAGAATGAGTCCCTAAGACTTATTATAATACAATATATTTTCAAATACTCATTTAGGATCAAAACAAGTTTGCCAGAGTCACTTTTGAGCTTAAAAAGCCCTTTAAAGGCTCGATTTGCGTAAAACTGATGACAAGCACTTAGTTATTGTGCGAAGTGAGTTTTTAAGGCTTGTTGGAGCTCCAAACGTGTCCCTAAGACTTATTATAATATATTATATGTTTAAATACATATTTGTGATCAAAAAAACTTTGCTAGAGTCACTTCGGATCCAAAAAAGCCCTTTAAAGGATCGATTTCGGCAAAACTAGTTATACTGACTTTGTATTGACGCAAAATGAGTTTTTAAGGTTTGTTGGAGCTCCAACTGAGTCACTAAGTCTTATTGTAATATATTATACGTTCGAATATACATTTGGGATCAAAACAACGTTGCTAGAGTCACTTCGGAACCAAAAAAGCCCTTTAAATACTCGATTTCGGCAAAACTAGTTATACTGACTTTGTTTAAACGCGAAATGAGTTTTTAAGGCTTGTTGGAGCTCCAACCGAGTCCCTAAGTCTTATTGTAGTATATTATACGTTCAAATACACATTTGGGATCAAAACAACGTTGCTAGTGTCACTTCGGAACCAAAAAAGCCCTTTAAATGCTCGATTTCGGCAAAACTAGTTATACTGACTTTGTATTGACTCGAAATGAGTTTTTAAGGTTTGTTAGAGCTCCAACTGAGTCCCTAAGTCTTATTATAATATATTATACATTCTAATACACATTTGGAATCAAAACAAGTTTGCAAGAGTCACTTCGGATCCAAAAAAGCCCTTTAAAGGATCGATTACGGCAAAACTAGTTATAATGACTTTGTTTTAATGCGAAATGAGTTTTTTAACGCTGATTGGAGCTCCAAATGAGTCCCTAAGACTTTTTACAACATATTTTACTTTTAAATACTCATTATTTATCAAGACAACTTTGCCAGAGTTATTTCGAAGCCAAAAAAGTCCTTTAAAGGCTCGATTTGGGTCAAACTAGTTATAACGACATTGTTTAAGCGTAAAATGAGTTTTTAATGCTTGTTTGAATTCCAAAGGAGTTCCTAAGAATAAGTATAACAAAATATGTGTTAAAATACTCATTTAGGAACAAAACAACGTTGCTAGAGTCACTTCAGAACCAAAAAAGCCCTTTAAATGCTCGATTTCGGAAAAACTGGTTATAATGACTTCGTTTTAACGCGAAATGAGTTTTTAAGGCTTGTTGGAGCTCCAACCGAGTCCCTAAGTCTTATTGTAATATTTTATCATTTGAATACACATTTGAGATCAAAACAAATTTGCTAGAGTCACTTCGGAGCCAAAAAAGCCCTTTAAATGCTCGAGTTAAGCAAAACTACTTATACTGACTTTGTTTTGACTCGAAATAAATTTTTAAGGTTTGTTGGAGCTCCAAATGAGTCCCTAAGTCTTATTATAGTATATTATACATTCAAATACACATTTGGGATCAAAACAACTTTGCTAGAGTCACTTCGGAGACAAAAAAAGCCGTTTAAAGGTTCCATTTTTGCAAAACCAGTCAGAAGGACTTAGTTTTTGGGTGAATTGACTTTTTAAGTCTTGTTGTAGCTCAAAATGAGTCTCTAAGACTTATGATAATACAATATATTTTCAAATACTAATTTAGGATTAAAAAAGTTTGCCAGCGTCACTTTGGAGATTAAAAAGACCTTTAAAGGCTCGATTTGCGTAAAACTGATTATAAGCACTTAGTTATTGTGCCAAGTGGGTTTTTAAAGCTTGTTGGAACTCCAAATTAGTCATTAAGACTTATTATAATATATTTTATGTTTAAATACACATTTTTGGTCAAAAAAACTTTGCAAGAGACACTTCGGATCCAAAAAAGCCTTTTAAAGGATCGATTACGGCAAAACTTGTTATAATGACTTTGTTTTAATGCGAAATGCGTTTTTAATGCTTGTTGGAGCTCCAAATGAGTCCCTAAGACTTTTTACAATATATTTTACTTTTAAATTCTCATTTGTTACCAAAACAACTCTGCCAGAGTTACTTCGGAGCCAAAAAAGTCCTTTAAAGCCTTGATTTGGGTCAAACTAGTTATAACGACATTGTTGCGAAATGAGTTTTTAATGCTTGTTTGACCTCCAAATGAGTTCCTAAGACTAAGTATAATAAAATATATGTTCAAATACTAATTTAGGAACAAAAAAACGTTGCTAGAGTCACTTCGGAACAAAAAAAAGCCCTTTAAATGCTCGATTTCAGCAAAACTAGTTATACTGACTTTGTTTAAACGCGAAATGAGTTTTTAAGGCTTGTTGGAGCTCCAACCGAGTCCCTAAGTCTTATTGTAATATATTATACGTTCGAATACACATTTGGGATCAAAACAACGTCGCTAGAGAAACTTCGGAACCAAAAAAGCCCTTTAAATGCTCGATTTCGGCAAAACTAGTTATACTGACTTTGTACTGACGCGAAATGAGTTTTTAAGATTTGTTAGAGCTCCAACTGAGTCCCTAAGTCTTATTATAATATATTAGACATTCTAATACACATTTGGAATCAAAACAAGTTTGCTAGAGTCACTTCAGAACCAAAAAAGCCCTTTAAAGGCTCGATTTTTGCAAAACTAGTCAAAAGGACTTTGTTTTTGCTTGAATTGACTTTTTCAGTCTTGTTATAGCTTAGAATGAGTCCCTAAGACTTATTATAATACAATATATTTTCAAATACTCATTTAGGATCAAAACAAGTTTGCCAGAGTCACTTTTGAGCTTAAAAAGCCCTTTAAAGGCTCGATTTGCGTAAAACTGATTACAAGCACTTAGTTATTGTGCGAAGTGAGTTTTTAAGGCTTGTTGGAGCTCCAAACGTGTCCCTAAGACTTAATATAATATATTATATGTTTAAATACATATTTGTGATCAAAAAAACTTTGCTAGAGTCACTTCGGATCCAAAAAAGCCCTTTAAAGGATCGATTTCGGCAAAACTAGTTATACTGACTTTGTATTGACGCAAAATGAGTTTTTAAGGTTTGTTGGAGCTCCAAATGAGTCACTAAGTCTTATTGTAATATATTATACGTTCGAATACACATTTAGGATCAAAACAACGTTGCTAGAGTCACTTCGGAACCAAAAAAGCCCTTTAAATACTCGATTTCGGCAAAACTAGTTATACTGACTTTGTTTAAACGCGAAATGAGTTTTTAAGGCTTGTTGGAGCTCCAACCGAGTCCCTAAGTCTTATTGTAATATATTATACGTTCAAATACACATTTGGGATCAAAACAACGTTGCTAGTGTCACTTCGGAACCAAAAAAGCCCTTTAAATGCTCGATTTCGGCAAAACTAGTTATACTGACTTTGTATTGACTCGAAATGAGTTTTTAAGGTTTGTTAGAGCTCCATTGAGTCCCTAAGTCTTATTATAATATATTATACATTCTAATACACATTTGGAATCAAAACAAGTTTGCTAGAGTCACTTCGGATCCAAAAAAGCCCTTTAAAGGATCGATTACGGCAAAACTAGTTATAATGACTTTGTTTTAATGCGAAATGAGTTTTTTAACGCTTATTGGAGCTGCAAATGAGTCCCTAAGACTTTTTACAACATATTTTACTTTTAAATACTCATTATTTATCAAAACAACTTTGCCAGAGTTACTTCGAAGCCAAAAAAGTCCTTTAAAGGCTCGATTTGGGTCAAACTAGTTATAACGACATTGTTTAAGCGTAAAATGAGTTTTTAATGCTTGTTTGAATTCCAAAGGAGTTCCTAAGAATAAGTATAACAAAAATTGTGTTAAAATACTCATTTAGGAACAAAACAACCTTGCTAGAGTCACTTCAGAACCAAAAAAGCCCTTTAAATGCTCGATTTCGGCAAAACTGGTTATAATGACTTTGTTTTAACGCGAAATGAGTTTTTAAGGCTTGTTGGAGCTCCAACCGAGTCCCTAAGTCTTATTGTAATATTTTATCATTTGAATACACATTTGAGATCAAAACAAATTTGCTAGAGTCACTTCGGAGCCAAAAAAGCCCTTTAAATGCTCGAGTTAAGCAAAACTACTTATACTGACTTTGTTTTGACTCGAAATAAATTTTTAAGGTTTGTTGGAGCTCCAACTGAGTCCCTAAGTCTTATTATAGTATATTATACATTCAAATACACATTTGGGATCAAAACAACTTTGCTAGAGTCACTTCGGAGACAAAAAAAGCCGTTTAAAGGTTCCATTTTTGAAAAACCAGTCAGAAGGACTTAGTTTTTGCGTGAATTGACTTTTTAAGTCTTGTTGTAGCTCAAAATGAGTCTCTAAGACTTATGATAATACAATATATTTTCAAATACTAATTTAGGATTAAAAAAGTTTGCCAGCGTCACTTTGGAGATTAAAAAGACCTTTAAAGGCTCGATTTGCGTAAAACTGATTATAAGCACTTAGTTATTGTGCCAAGTGGGTTTTTAAAGCTTGTTGGAACTCCAAATTAGTCATTAAGACTTATTATAATATATTTTATGTTTAAATACACATTTTTGGTCAAAAAAACTTTGCAAGAGACACTTCGGATCCAAAAAAGCCTTTTAAAGGATCGATTACGGCAAAACTTGTTATAATGACTTTGTTTTAATGCGAAATGCGTTTTTAATGCTTGTTGGAGCTCCAAATGAGTCCCTAAGACTTTTTACAATATATTTTACTTTTAAATTCTCATTTGTTACCAAAACAACTCTGCCAGAGTTACTTCGGAGCCAAAAAAGTCCTTTAAAGCCTTGATTTGGGTCAAACTAGTTATAACGACATTGTTGCGAAATGAGTTTTTAATGCTTGTTTGACCTCCAAATGAGTTCCTAAGACTAAGTATAATAAAATATATGTTCAAATACTAATTTAGGAACAAAAAAACGTTGCTAGAGTCACTTCGGAACAAAAAAAAGCCCTTTAAATGCTCGATTTCAGCAAAACTAGTTATACTGACTTTGTTTAAACGCGAAATGAGTTTTTAAGGCTTGTTGGAGCTCCAACCGAGTCCCTAAGTCTTATTGTAATATATTATACGTTCGAATACACATTTGGGATCAAAACAACGTCGCTAGAGAAACTTCGGAACCAAAAAAGCCCTTTAAATGCTCGATTTCGGCAAAACTAGTTATACTGACTTTGTACTGACGCGAAATGAGTTTTTAAGATTTGTTAGAGCTCCAACTGAGTCCCTAAGTCTTATTATAATATATTAGACATTCTAATACACATTTGGAATCAAAACAAGTTTGCTAGAGTCACTTCAGAACCAAAAAAGCCCTTTAAAGGCTCGATTTTTGCAAAACTAGTCAAAAGGACTTTGTTTTTGCTTGAATTGACTTTTTCAGTCTTGTTATAGCTTAGAATGAGTCCCTAAGACTTATTATAATACAATATATTTTCAAATACTCATTTAGGATCAAAACAAGTTTGCCAGAGTCACTTTTGAGTTTAAAAAGCCCTTTAAAGGCTCGATTTGCGTAAAACTGATTACAAGCACTTAGTTATTGTGCGAAGTGAGTTTTTAAAGCTTGTTGGAGCTCCAAACGTGTCCCTAAGACTTATTATAATATATTATATGTTTCAATACATATTTGTGATCAAAAAAACTTTGCTAGAGTCACTTCGGATCCAAAAAAGCCCCTTAAAGGATCGATTTCGGCAAAACTAGTTATACTGACTTTGTATTGACGCAAAATGAGTTTTTAAGGTTTGTTGGAGCTCTAATTGAGTCACTAAGTCTTACTGTAATATATTATACGTTCGAATACACATTTGGGATCAAAACAACGTTGCTAGAGTCACTTCGGAACCAAAAAAGCCCTTTAAATGCTCGATTTCGGCAAAATTAGTTATACTGACTTTGTTTAAACGCGAAATGAGTTTTTAAGGCTTGTTGGAGCTCCAACCGAGTCCCTAAGTCTTATTGTAATATATTATAGGTTCGAATACACATTTGGGATCAAAATAACGTTGCTAGAGTCACTTCGGAACCAAAAAAGCCCTTTAAATGCTCGATTTCGGCAAAACTAGTTATACTAACTTTGTATTGACTCGAAATGAGTTTTTGAGGTTTGTTGGAGCTCCAACTGAGTCCCTAAGTCTTATGATAATATATTATACATTCTAATACACATTTGGAATCAAAACAAGTTTGCTAGAGTCACTTCGGATCCAAAAAAGCCCTTTAAAGGATCGATTACGGCAAAACTAGTTATAATGACTTCGTTTTAATGCGAAATGAGTTTTTTAACGCTTATTGGAGCTCCAAATGAGTCCCTAAGACTTTTTACAACATATTTTACTTTTAAATACTCATTTTTTATCAAAACAACTTTGCCAGAGTTACTTCGGAGCCAAAAAAGTCCTTTAAAGGCTCGATATGGGTCAAACAAGTTATAACGACAATGTTTTAGCGCGAAATGATTTTTTAAGCATTGTTGGAGCTCCAACCGAGTCCCTAAGTCTTATTGTAATACATTATACGTTTGAATACACATTTGGGATCGAAACAACTATGCTAGAGTCACTTCGGAGCCAAAAAAAAAGCCGTTTAAAGGCTCAATTTTGGCAAAACTAGTTTGAAGGACTTAGTTTTTGCGTGAATTGATCTTTTTAGTCTTGTTACAGTTCCAAATGAGTCTCTAAACTTATTATAATACAATATATTTTCAAATACTCATTTAGGATCAAAATAAGTTTGCTAGAGTCACTTTGGAGTTTAAAAAGCCCTTTAAAGGCTCGATTTGCGTAAAACTGATTATAAACACTTAGTTATTGCGCGAAGTGAGTTTTTAAAGCTTGTTGGAACTCGAAATGTGTCTCTAAGATTTATTATAATATAATATATGTTTAAATACATATTTGTGATCAAAAAAACTTTGGTAGAGTCACTTCGGATCCAAAAAAGCCCTTTAAAGGATCGATTAGGGCAAAACTAGTTATAATTTGTTTGTTTTAATGCGAAACGAGATTTCAACGCTTGTTGGAGCTCCAAATGAGTTCCTAAGACTTTTCACAATATATTTTACTTTTAAATATTCATTTGTTGTTAAAACAACATTGCTAGAGTTACTTCGGATCCAAAAAGTCCTTTAAAGGCTCGATTTGGGTCAAACAAGTTATAACGACATTGTTTTAGCGCGAAATGAGTTTTTAACGCTTGTTTGACCTCAAAATGAGTTCCTAAGACTAAGTATAATAAAATATATGTTCAAATACTCATTTAGGAAAAAAAAAACGTTGCTAGAGTCACTTAGGAACCGAAAAAGCCCTTTAAATGCTCGATTTCGGCAAAACTAGTTACACTAACTTTGTTTTAACGCGAAATGAGTTTTTAAGGCTTGTTGGATCTCCAACTGAGTCCCTAAGTCGTATTATAATATATTATACGTTCAAATACACATTTTAGATCAAAACAAGTTTGCTAGAGTCAGTTCAGAGCCAAAAAAGCCCTTTAAAGGCTCGATTTTGGCAAAACTAGTTAAAAGGACTTAGTTTTTGCGTGAATTGACTTTTTAAGTCTTGTTATAGTTCCAAATGGGTCTTTAAACTTATTATAATACTATATATTTTCAAATACTCATTTAGTATCAAAATAAGTTTGCTAGAGTCACTTTGGAGTTTAAAAAGCCCTTTAAAGACTAGATTTGCGTAAAACTGATTATAAGCACTTAGTTTTTGAGCGAAGTGAGTTTTTAAAGCTTGTTGGAGCTCCAAATGAGTCTCTAAGGCTTATTATAATATATTTTATGTTTAAATACATATTTGTAATCAAAAAAACTTTGCTAGAGTAACTTCGGATGCAAAAAAGCACTTTAAACGATCGATTACAGCAAAACTAGTCATAATGACTTTGTCTTAATGCGAAATGCATTTTTAACTCTAGTTGGAACTCCAAATGAGTCCCTAAGACTTTTTACAATATACTTTACTTTTAAATATTCATTTGTAATCAAAACAACTTTGCCAGAGTTACTTCGGAGCCAGAAAAGTCCTATAAAGAATCGATTTGGGTCAAACAAGTTATAACGACATTATTTTAGCGCGAAATGAGTTTTTAATGCTTGTTTGCCCTCCAAATGAGTTTGTAAGACTAAGTATAGTAAAATATATGTTCAAATACTCATTTAGGAATAAAACAACGTTGTTAGAATCACTTCGGAACAAAAAAAAGCTCTTTAAATGCTCGATTTCAGCAGAACTAGTTATACTGACTTTACGTGAAATTAGTTTTTAAGTATTATTGGAGCTCCAACCGAGTCCCTAAGTCGTGTTATAATATATTATATGTTCAAATACACATTTGGGATCAAAACAAGTTTGCTAGAGTCAGTTCAGAGCCAAAAAAGCACTTTAAAGGCTCGATTTTGGCAAAACTAGTTAAAAGGACTTAGTTTTTGCGTAAATTGACTTTTTAAGTCTTGTTATAGCTCCAAATGAGTCTCTAAACTTATTATAACACAATATATTTTCATATACTCATTTAGGATCAAAACAAGTTTGCTAGAGTCACTTTGGAGTTTAAAAAGCCCTTTAAAGGCTCGATTTGCGTAAAACTGATTATAAACACTTAGTTATTGCGCGAAGTGAGTTTTTAAAGCTTGTTAGAGCTCCAAATGTGTCTCTAAGACTTATTATAATATATTATATGTTTAAATACATATTTGTTATCAAAAAAACTTTGCTAGAGTCACTTCGGATCCAAAAAAGCCCTTTAAAGGATCGATTACAGCAAAACTAGTTATAATGACTTTGTTTTAATGCGAAACGAGGTTTTAACGCTTGTTGGAGCTCCAAATGAGCCCTAAGACTTTTTAGAATATATTTTACTTTTAAATACTTATTTGTTATCAAAACAACTTTGTCACAGAGTTACTTCGGAGCCGAAAAAGTCCTTTAAAGGCTCGATTTGGGTCAAATAAGTTATAACGACATTGTTTTAGCGTGAAATGAGTTTTTAACGCTTGTTTGACCTCAAAATGAGTTCCTAAGACTAAGTATAATAAAATATATGTTCAAATACTCATTTAGGAACAAAACAACGTTGCTAGAGTCACTTCGGAACCAAAAAAGCCCTTTAAATGCTCGATTTCCGCAAAACTTGTTATACTGACTTTGTTTTAACGCGAAATGAGTTTTTAAGTCTTGTTGGAGCTCCAATCGAGTCCCTAAGTCTTATTGTAATATATTATACATGCAAATACACATTTGGGATCAAAACAATTTTGCTAGAGTCACTTCGGAGCCAAAAAAAAGCCCTTTAAAGGCTCGATTTTGGCAAAACTAGTCAAAAGGACTTAGTTTTTGCTTAAATTGACTTTTTAAGTCTTGTTATAGCTCCAAATGAGTCTCTAAACTTATTATAATACAACATATTTTCTTATACTCATTTAGGATCAAAACTAATTTGCTAGAGTCACTTTGGAGTTTAAAAAGCCCTTTAAAGGCTCGATTTGCGTAAAACTGATTATAAGCACTTAGTTATTTCGCGAAGTGAGTTTTTAAAGCTTGTTGGAGCTCCTCCAAAAAAGCCCTTTAAAGGATCGATTACAGCAAAATTAGTTATAATGACTTTGTCTTAATGCGAAATGAGCTTTTAACACTTGTTGGAGCTCCAAATGAGTCACTAAGACTTTTTACAATATATTTTAATTTTAAATACTCATTTGTTACCAAAACAACATTGCCAGAGTTACTTCGGAGCTAAAAAAGTCCTTTGCAGGCTCGATTTGGGTCAAGCAAGTTATAACGACATTGTTTTAACGCGAAATGATTTTTTAATGCTTGTTTAACCTCCAAATGAGTTCCTAAGACTAAGTATAATAAAATATATGTTTAAATACTCATTTAGGAACAAAACAACGTTGCTAGAGTCACTTCGGAACCAAAAAAGCCTTTCAAATGCTCGATTTCAGCAAATAGTTATACTGACATTGTTTTAACGTGAAATGAGTTTTTAAGTCTTGTTGGAGCTCCAACCGAGTCCCTAAGTCTTATTGTAATATATTATACATTCAAATACACAGTTGGGATCAAAACAATTTTGCTATAGTCACTTCGGAGCCAAAAAAGCCCTTTAGAGGCTCGATTTTGGCAAAACTAGTTAAAAGGACTTAGTTTTTGTGTGAATTGACTTTTTAAGTTTTGTTACAGTTCCAAATGGGTCTCTAAACTTATTATAATAGAATATATTTTCAAATACTCATTTAGGATCAAAATAAGTTTGCTAGAGTCACTTGGGTGTTTAAAAAGCCCTTTAAACGCTCGATTTGCGTAAAACTGATTATGAGCACTTAGTTATTTCGCGAAGTGAGTTTTTAAAGCTCGTTGGAGCTCCAAATGAGTCCCTAAGACTTATTATAATATATTATATGTTTAAATACATATTTGTGATCAAAAAAACTTTGCTAGAGTCACTTCGGATTCAAATAAGCCCTTTAAAGGATCGATTACAGCAAAACTAGTCATAATGACTTTGTTTTAATGCGAAATGCATTTTTAACGCTAGTTGGAACTCCAAATGAGTCCCTAAGACTTTTTACAATATATTTTACTTTTAAATACTCATTTGTTATCAAAACAACTTTGCCAGAGTTACTTCGGAGCCAAAAAAGTCCTATAAAGGCTCGATTTGGGTCAAACAAGTTCTAATGACATTGTTTTAGCGCGAAATGAGTTTTCAATGCTTGTTTGCCCTCCAAATGAGTTCCTAAGACTAAGTATAATAAAATATATGTTCAAATACTCATTTAGGAACAAAACAATGTTGCTAGAGTCACTTCGGGACAAAAAAAAAACTCTTTAAACGCTCGATTTCAGCAAAACTAGTTATACTGACTTTGTTTTAACGTGAAATGAGTTTTTAAGTCTTGTTGGAGTTCCAACCGAGTCCCTAAATCATATTGTAATATATAATACGTTCGAATACACATTTGGGATCCAAACAATTTTGCTAGAGTCACTTCGGAGCCAAAAAAAGCCCTTTAAAGGCTCGATTTTGACTTTTTAAGTTTTGTTACAGTTCCAAATGGGTCTCTAAACTTATTATAATACAATATATTTTCAAATACTCATTTAGGATAAAAATAAGTGTTAGTGTATTTGATGTTGGCAAATGTTTTTGGCAACCTTATCTTTGTTTAAAAGCTAATATTCAGATGATGTATTTTTAAATATGTTAATAATGATTATCTGGCACAAATCCCGGAGCAGTTTCATGAAGATTCAAAGGCTTTTACAAGGTGAACCAGAAGGTGTACCAGCAATTTTAAGAAGGCAACGATATCTCCGTGATTTGAAATATCCTGATATGATTCGAATCAGTATCTTATCCTTGATCATGTAGTATTCGAATTTGGCTAGATAAATACGCACGGTTATTGAAGATTTTGAAGATATGAAGATAGTCGCAAGGTGTACTTCAAGGTGTACTAGAAGATGTTCCTTAGCTCCGAATTTCGAGGAGGCGGCCATATCTCTGTGATTCGAATTTATTCAGATATATTCGAATAAGGATCTTTATCCTTGATCCAATGGGATTCGAATTCATCAAGATAAATACGGAAGATTACCCAAGATTCAAGGAGATAATGAAGTGATATTCAAACTAGAAGATCATGTATAAAAGGAAGCTTGTTTCCTTATTTTATTATTCCCTCTTCATTATTCTTGGGTGTGTGATATCTCTCTCTACTAGGGTTGACTTTGTATTCGTGGGTTTCTCAAACTGTGAGTTGAGTGTGAGTGATTGCAGAGAGAGAGAGTCTTAGGTCTCCATTGTTATTGAGGGAGATCATTTGTGAGTTCACCTTGAGAGTTCACTTGAGAGTACATTCTAGAATTGGTGTATAGGAGGCTCGGGAGAGGTTCCTGTGGAAACGAGGAGATCTCGGGCACAAGGGGAGCTTGTGTCGGGTTCACTAGCAGACGTAGGAAAGCGGCGACGTAATAGGAGGGAGTCCGACTAGTATAAGACCGGGTGTACACGTTTTGTAGTGAACGGTTTTCCACTTAACTGGGCGAGGCCCCGTGGACGTAGGCACATTGCCGAACCGCGTTACCAATTCTGGTGTCTTTTATTTTTTGCACTTTATTTTCTATTCGCACTTTATATTTCGTCTCTTAATTATTCGTACGGGTGCACTCGCCTGACGTGGTGCACTCGCTAGATCACCCGTCAGGTGCACCTAACAGATTTGTTGCTTTAACAATTGGTATCAGAGCGGGTCACTCTAATCTGTTGAGTGTGATCTTTAGGGGTTACTAATCTGTTTATTTTGTTGAGATGGATTTATTGAAGGTAGGAGGATCAATTGGTCGTCCGCCCTTGCTTGATGGCTCGAATTTTTCATATTGGAAGGCGAAAATGAAGACATTCCTCAAGGCCTTTGATGAAAAGGCATGGCTGATGATTTTGACTTGATGGAGTCACCCAACCAAGATGGATGATCAAGGCGAGACCGTTCCGAAGCCCGAATTAGAATGGTTCGTTAGAGAAGGCAAGTTGGCGATGAGCAACTCGAAAGCACTTAATGCAATATTCAATGCGGTGGATTCAAATCAATTCAAGTTGATCTCGACGTGTGAATCAGCGAAGAGTCATGGGATGTTCTTCAAATGGCCTATGAAGGAACGGACACGGTTCGGATATCAAGACTACAATTATTGACCACCAAGTTTGAGAACCTTAAGATGCGAGAGGAGAAGACAATTGGCGACTTCAATGCTCGATTATGTGACATAGCTAATGAGATGTTTATGCTCGGTGAGAAGATATCGGAAGAGAAACTGGTGAGAAAGACACTTAGATCTTTGCCGAAGAGGTTTGCATACAAAGTGACGGCCATAGAGGAAGCCAAAAATATGACGTCCATGAAGCTAGAGGAATTGATGGGCTCCCTTCGCACGTTTGAGATGAACTTTGAAGAAGAACGGGGCGAGAAGAAAGCAAAAGGGATTGCGTTGAAGGCCGATACTAAAAGAGACGAAGTGGACTCAAGTGGTGTACCACAGAATGTTCCTGGTCCTTCGTTGAACATCAGGAATCACAACCATCGAAGGGAGAACAAGGCTGCAGATTCAAGCTCAGATTCGAGGAACAGGAGATCGGGGATTCGGTGTCGTGAGGGTGATGGTTTTGGCCATATCCAATCTGAGTGTGCCAATAAATTAAAGAAGAACAACAATTTTTTCAACTCCACATTGAGTGACGATGATTCTAATAGAAGAAGAGACGAAGAAGATCATGTCAGTCATTAGGTTGCCCTTACTATTCGATCTGCAAGAGAAAAGGCTGTTTCTGAAGATGTACCACCACATGCACCACAAGATGATCTGCCTGATGTGAACCACTAGATTTCAACCAATTACAGCGATAGCAGTGATGAAGAAGAGCTTACTGATGAAGCCATAATTGAATCTTACAGGGACATGTATCAAAACTTGATGCAAGTGGTCAAGTTGAATGAGAAGCTTTCGCGTGAGAAGGAAGACCAAGCAAACAAGATTAAAGCTCTTGAAGGTGAACTTGCAGAGAGTAAGAAGATTCAAGGTGATCTCAGTGGTGAACTAGAGCACGTGAAGAAGACCGTAAGGATACTTAACTCGGGATCCTGAAAATTGGATCAAATTCTTACTGTTGGGAAGGTTGCAGGTGATCATATGGGTCTTGGCTATAAAAGAGAGAGTTCCAGCACAAAAACTGTCTTTGTTCCAGCAGCCAAAGTGGAGAAACCAGAGATGAACTAGAAGAAGACAAGAACACAGTCTGGCGCATGTTCTGGTGCACCTGGCAAGAAGTGGGTCCCCGTGTGTCATTACTGTGAGCGTGTTGGGCATATCAGACCTCGGTGTTTTTAATATTTAGCAGATTTGAGGAAGACTGACAAGAACAAGCCATAGCGCCAGAGTTTAACCAAACAAGTATGGGTGAGGAAGTCGGATTTACAATGTAATATGGCACACACTTCTTCAAAAGCTACTGGAAAGATCATAATCGAAAAGAATATTTTTCGTGGAAAACATGAAGCTGGCGTGCAGGGGGAGTTAGCTATCTCTAGCGATGTTCTTTATGATGTTCCTGGAAAAGTTTCTAAGGATGCTCCTGAAAATGTTCCTAAAGATGTACTTGTCTCAACTGTTGATACTCTAAGCTGTGGTCGGCTTGATGTTTTAACTACCCGGATCCATGCAGGGAGAGCTGAAGAGTCGAGTAAGGAGGTGAAAAAGGGGAGAATTCCTTTATTCTTAGTGTTCCTTTGTCTATTCTTGGCAAAAAGGAGGAGCACATGCTATCGTTTAGCAAAAAGGGGGAGTACATATTAAAACCCCACAGATAGCTATTTTTTTTTGGTTTTGTTGTTTAGCTACTGTTTTGCTATTTTGGTTCGGTAGGACATTATGTTAGCATATTAGCTTTTTGGGTTTTAAGGAGGTTTTGCCAAAAAATGCCAAAGGGAGAGATTGTTAGTGTATTTGATGTTGGCAATTATTTTTGGCAACCTTATCTTTGTTTAAAAGCTAATATTCAGATGATGTATTTTCAAATATGTTATCTATGATTATCTGGCACAAATCCCGGAGCAGTTTCATGAAGATTTAAAGGCTTTTACAAGGTGTACCAGAAGGTGTATCAGAAGGTGTACAAGCAATTTTAAGAAGGCGACGATATCTCCGTGATTTGAAATATCTTGATATGATTCGAATCAGTATCTTATCCTTGATCACGTAGTATTCGAATTTGGCTAGATAAATACGCACAGTTATTAAAGATTTTGAAGATATGAAGATATTCGGAAGGTGTACTTCAAGGTGTACTAGAAGATATTCCTTAGCTCCGAATTTCGAGGAGGCGGCCATATCTCCGTGATTCGAATTCATTCAGATATATTCGAATTAGGATCTTTATCCTTGATCCAATGGGATTCGAATTCATCAAGATAAATACGGAAGATTACCCAAGATTCAAGGAGATAATGAAGTGATATTCAAACTAGAAGATCATGTATAAAAGGAAGCTTGTTTCCTTATTTTATTATTCCCTCTTCATTATTCTTGGGTGTGTGATATCTCTCTGTGCTAAGGTTGACTTTGTATTCGTGGGTTTCTCAAACTGTGAGTTGAGTGTGAGTGATTGCAGAGAGAGAGAGTCTTAGGTCTCCATTGTTATTGAGGGAGATCATTTGTGAGTTCACCTTGAGAGTACATTCTAGAATTGATGTATAGGAGGCTCGGGAGAGGTTCCTATGGAAACGAGGGGATCTCGGGCATAAGGGGAGCTTGTGTCGGGTTCACGTAGCAGACGTAGGAAAGCGGCGACGTAGTAGGAGGGAGTCCGACTAGTATAAGATCGGGTGTACACGTTTTGTAGTGAACGGTTTTCCACTTAACCGGGCGAGGCCCCGCAGACGTAGGCACATTGCCGAACCGCGTTACCAATTCTGGTGTCTTTTATTTTCTGCACTTTATTTTCTGTTCGCACTTTATATTCCATCTCTTAATTATTCATACGGGTGCACTCGCCTGACGTGGTTCACTCGCTAGATCACCCGTCAGGTGCACCTACAGATTAGTTGCTTTAACAATAAGTTTGCTAGAGTCACTTTGGAGTTTAAAAATCCCTTTAAAGGCTCGATTTGCGTAAAACTGATTATAAACACTTAGTTATTGTGCGAAGTGAGTTTTTAAAGCTTGTTGGAGCTCCAAATGTGTCTCTAAGACTTATTATAACATATTGTATGTTTAAATACATATTTGTGATAAAAAAAACTTTGCTAGAGACACTTCGTTTAAAAAATGTTTAACGCTTGGTGGAGCAACGTATGATTCTAACTTCAACATCCGGATTCTTTGTCGTGCATGGCATGGATAGTTCTCAGGGACATTTCACCGATTCCCTTGTAGTATCGAAGTCCTCATCCTCCTAGAGTTTTTACAGATCGAGCTCACCTCGGAAATGGCCTTTCAAGTATGTGTGTGCGACTCCTCTTTCATCCAACCGATTACTGCATACTCAAGAAGACTTAATGTTTCATACCGAAGAGAATCACCATAAGCCCGACCCTGTCGCTAATCTCCACTAATGTAGAACACAAGTAACTGAGGATCAAAAGTACTTTTCGGCTTGTAATATTGCGGCCTCGGCTAAGGTAGGTTGAAGGTTAATTTTAAGCTCGATGTTCACCTAGACTCATGCCTTTACGGCAACACCGCTGAATCTTTTTACACCTTCTTTTCCTTTCAATTTTTCCAACCGATTACCAAAACACCAAACCACCCTTCCCCCAAACTTCGTTTTGACTACCCTTGTTAAATTAGAACATTGGATACTTTTTTTTTTCTGATCCAATATAGTCCTTTAAAGGATCGATTACGGCAAAACTAGTTATAGTGACTTTGTTTTAATGCGAAACGAGATTTTAACACTTGGTGGAGCTCCAAATGAGTCCCTAAGACTTTTCACAATATATTTTACGTTTAAATACTCATTTGTTGTCAAAACAACGTTGCCAGAGTTACTTCGGAGCCGAAAAAGTCCTTTAAAGGCTCGATTTGGGTCAAACAAGTTATAACGACACTGTTTTAGTGCGAAATGAGTTTTTAACGCTTGTTTGACCTCAAAATGAGTTCCTAAGACTAAGTATAACAAAATATATGTTCAACTACTCATTTATGAACAAAAAAACGTTGCTATAGTTACTTAGGAACCGGAAAAGCCCTTTAAATGCTCGATTTTGGCAAAACAAGTTACACTAACTTTGTTTTAACGCGAAATGAGTTTTTAAGGCTTGTTGGATCTCCAACTGAGTCCCTAAGTCGTATTATAATATATTATACGTTCAAATACACATTTGGGATCAAAACAAGTTTGCTAGAGTCAGTTCAGAGCCAAATAAGCCCTTTAAAGGCTCGATTTTGGCAAAGCTAGTCAAAAGGACTTAGTTTTTGCGTAAATTGACTTTTTAAGTCTTGTTATAGTTCTAATTGGGTCTCTAAACGTATTATAATACAATATATTTTCAAATACTCATTTAGGATCAAAATAAGTTTGCTAGAGTCACTTTGGAGTTTAAAAAGCCCTTTAAAGGCTCGATTTGCGTAAAACTGATTATAAACACTTAGTTATTGCGCGAAGTGAGTTTTTAAAGCTTGTTGGAGCTCCAAATGTGTCTATAAGACTTATTATAATATATTATATGTTTAAATACATATTTGTGATCAAAAAAACTTTACTAGAGTCACTTCGGATCCAAAAAAGCCCTTTGAAGGATTGATTACGGTAAAACTACTTATAATGACTTTTTTTTTTAATGCGAAATGAGTTTTTAACGCTAGTTGGAACTCCAAATGAGTCCCTAAGACTTTTCACAATATATTTTACTTTTAAATACTCATTTGTTATCAAAACAACTTTGCCAGAGTTACTGCGGAGCCAAAAAAGTCCTTTACAGGCTCGATTTGGGTCAAACAAGTTATAACGACATTGTTTTAGAGCGATGTTCGCTCGAAAACACACGCGAATTATAACCGCAAGTGCACGGGTCATTCAAGTAATAAAGTGGATTGTGAGTCCGAATATCGTCCCACGGAGAACAAATGTCTATATCTAATTACTATTATTAATAAAGAATTATTTTGTCTAGAAATCGAATTTAAATGAATGTTGTAAATTAAAATAAACAAAACAATTAAATTAAAATGACAAAGAACTCAATTTCCGCGGATTCACTCAATTAACTAAATACTAGGATCGATTGGCTTCCCTCGATGCTTCCTCAATTCAATCAATTACTAACTCATCACCAAAATTTTCAATTTTATACTAGTCTAAGAGATTATAAATTACGTCGCAGCTCTCGCTTATTGACCCTATTATGCGTTTAATCCTAACTTACGCGTCGGTGTGCTAGAATTAAATACAACTAAGCTCAGCTCTTATAGTTCTAAATCGATCACCTCTCGGTCCCTACGATTTATAGCTAGACTACCTAGACTATCAATCATCTCTCGGTCCTTATGATGTCTAAGTTGTGGCTCTTACTATTCCCGATTCAATTCAACTTCCTCTCTCGAGTTTAATTAAATTAAACCTAAATTCTTCTATTCAATCTTTCAATTGCAACAGAAAATAAAATAAACCAGCAAGAATCACAAGCATAAAAATTGAATATTGCAGAAATTTATTACTTATAATTGAAAAGAATCAACATCGAGTTCAGCCAATCTCTCCTAGAAAGAGAGATTTAGCCTCTCATAATTGTATACAACGAATAGCAAATTCTAGAGTTCATGATAGACATAGAATTAAATGAGAAGAAATATGAATAAATAAAGAGTGAAGAAAAACTCTGAAAATCCGATGATCTTCGCGAATCCTTCAGCTCCGATGAACGCTCAATCCTCTTCTTCTTGTTCTCTTGAGTTTTCTCCGTGTCAAAAGTCTCTTTCCGTCCTCCTTTTTCGTCCAAACTGTGTTCTATTTATAGAGCACAGGGTTTGACCTAATTTTGGAGGAAATTCGGAACCTTTTACGCTTGGAAAACGACGTCGTTCTGCTTGAAGAGCTTTGGCCGATCGATCGGCTAATAACTTGCGATCGATCGGCGCTCATGCGGTATCAGAAATCGTTGGTTCCTGATCGATCGGCTTGAATGCCACGATCGATCGGCGTTCCTTCTATGTGAGTTGCGTAGTTCAGCCGATCGATCGGCTAGTTTAGCACGATCGATCGGCAAGCTCTCTGGCTTTTCGCTGCTTTTCTTTCAACTTCTGCCGATCGATCGGCTGATAAACTGTGATCGATCGGCAAGTTCTCTGTCTTTTTGTTTCTCGTCTTTGCAACTCCTGTCGATCGATCGGCTGCTATGCCGCGATCGATCGGCGATGGCTCTGTCTTTGTCTTCCTATTTTCCTTTGCTCTAAAATGTTCCGTTTTGTGTACTTTTTCATCTCGATTTCCGTATCTGGGCTTAAATCACCTGTACACTCACAAAACTCATCAAATAACATAAACTTGAGGAATTAAACAACAATTCAAGCCTGAATTTGCGATATATAAGTGAGTATTTTGCTCGCTTATCACACCCCTAAACTTGAATCATTGCTTGTCCTCAAGCAACAATGAAGCACAAATTGGAATTCTATGATGCATGACGCTTATCTTAAACATGAATAAATGAATGAATGAATAATTGGATAATTGAATGAATGAATGAATGAATGAGTAATCCTAAATGGAAACAAAGCAACGTATGATTCTAACTTCAACATCCGGATTCTTTGTCGTGCATGGCATGGATAGTTCTCAGGGACATTTCACCGATTCCCTTGTAGTATCGAAGTCCTCATCCTCCTAGAGTTTTTACAGATCGAGCTCACCTCGGAAATGGCCTTTCAAGTATGTGTGTGCGACTCCTCTTTCATCCAACCGATTACTGCATACTCAAGAAGACTTAATGTTTCATACCGAAGAGAATCACCATAAGCCCGACCCTGTCGCTAATCTCCACTAATGTAGAACACAAGTAACTGAGGATCAAAAGTACTTTTCGGCTTGTAATATTGCGGCCTCGGCTAAGGTAGGTTGAAGGTTAATTTTAAGCTCGATGTTCACCTAGACTCATGCCTTTACGGCAACACCGCTGAATCTTTTTACACCTTCTTTTCCTTTCAATTTTTCCAACCGATTACCAAAACACCAAACCACCCTTCCCCCAAACTTCGTTTTGACTACCCTTGTTAAATTAGAACATTGGATACTTTTTTTTTTCTGATCCAATATTTTTATTGTTGATACGGGTAATGAAATTGGGTTTAAGGCTCCACATTGTTACATATTCACTCTCCTTCATACAAAATTAAGCATTGAAGTCTAGGTGAGCAAGGGTGATTGTGGATAATGTAAGGCTAGTGAGTGTGTAAATGTCACAGGTTGGTAAAATCTGAAATAAATGGTGGTTATAGGCTCAAAACTATGGGTGCCAAGGTATAATGTCAAAGGTGTGCTATTTAGGCTCAAACGGTCAAAATGATGGCCTTAATCATTTCCTCAAGTTCTTGTCACTAGGATTTCGCCTCGAAAAGCTACTAAGGTCGGGTTGTAGAGATCTCAAGCAAGTATTATCAGGAAGAACTTCTATTGCATACATTCATCAGTCGAATTTTAAGAGAAGATATTACGTGCATAGAAGGTGAAATAGCCAAATCCTAAGTTTACTATCAATGTTATACTCAAAGAAGGGGAGAAACTTACGACACAACGCAAGACTCGACTTAGTGCCAGTCTTCATCATCGAATTACACCATTGCACAAATAAAAGAAACACTAAACACTTTGTTAGAATTCATACAATAGCCAAGTTTATTAACATACATAATGAAAACAAGCTACAAAAAAAAACCTAATAACCCGAAAAATAAAGTAAATGAAAATGAAATAGTTCAACAATAACTGAAATACAACTAATAGAAATAGGGATAGAATGGTGACTCCTCTCGCTCTGGTCGCTGTGGTCTTGCAGTGAAATGGAAAGCACCACCCCAAACTTGAAATAGACAGTGTCCGCAGTGTCTCAAAGAAAGCGGTGGAAGGGGCCTATTCGGGCCAAGAATCCCACCCATCGTCGGGTCGCTCCGGGGACGGGCTGTGGTACGGCTGCAATAAGTACTCGTGGAATGGCTCCCGCGGTTGGTGCTGCAGGTCTACCTCTAAGTTATGCAAGTGTTGGGCGAGGTGGTACTGGCGTTGCTGCATGTCGGAAACACGGCGAAGAAGGTGGTCCTGACCTAACTGCAAATTCTCCTGACCCAACCGCAGGGTCTCGAAACCCTGAGTCATCATAGCGGCGATGGAGGCGAGTGAGTGGGGCTCTGGTGGTGGGGCATCGGAAGAGGAGCCCTCGCCTGGCTAGAATTGGCGACGCGACCGACGCGCCGCTTGGCGGTGCTCCCGTTCCTCATCAACGCCGGCATCGATATTCTGAGTCGGAATCATGTTCATATGCCGAATGCGCGGTGGGGCTGCGGGTGGTGGCGGTGGCGGAGGTTGATTGGGGAAAGGCACAAAGCCCATCCCTTCAGGGTCTGGGGCACCGCCGGGCCATTGTTCAAATCTCATCAAACTGTAATGGTTGAACTTCTTCGGCCCCAAGGTCATTTCTTCATCACTCATCAGCACACCGGCCTGAGCATACAAATATGTGATCAGAATAGGGTGAGTGAGTGCAGCCGGGTGCTGCCCAAGATTCGCACGATGGCAGATGGAGTCTTTGATGATCGTGGCGGCGTCGATGGAGCGACCGGAACAGATGCAGTAGGCAAGGAGTGCTCGGTCTGTGGTAATCTCGGATCTCTGGGAGGTCGGTATGAGATTGTGGCGGATGAAATGATACCACGCATATGCGAAGCGGTTGAGAGTGTTGGTACGGACATGCAGTGGCTTGGTCGGGTTGGAGGCCGAATAAGACCAATGGGAGCCTGGGAAACCCATCTCCTGCAAAAGAGCCTCATAGTCGGCACCTTCATGTAATAAGCGATGGAAATCGTCATCCGCTACCGTAGGGAGGTTGAGAACACTCCGTAGGGTTGCCGAGCTGAAGGACACGTCCTTGCCGCGAACCAACACGATATTGCCCGGTCTGTTAAAGTGACCGTCGGCGTAGAACTCCCGGACCACGACCACATTGGCTGCGCAAGGTTGATCGCACAACTGTTGCCAGCTGAGCCGGCGTATCTGAGCCTGCAAATGACCGTCGCTGGGCTCGGGAGCGAAGTCGCACTCCACGTGCGTTGGTTGGCCAGACTGCACAAAGTGCTTATAGAGTCGTTCGGCATCGGAATTGACAAACACCTGTGAAAAGGCAACGGCGGGTCGACGCACCATCTCGGACGGCACTCTAGTCTTTCTCTTAGCCATGACGGAGAGGGATAACTGAACTCAACAACCACAACAGATAACTCCACACGAAACAATCCCGCAGCAATATAACAGCAAAACAAACCCACTAATACGACCACCAACATAGCTAAAATACCTAATAATGCACCAGAATCACGACTCCCACCCCTCAGAACAAATGTAGCAGCAATTATTCCAAACAAATAACCACAACCCAACAAAGAGTGCCGACAACCAAGGGGCCACTGAGAAGAAAAATGGCAAACCTCGAAAGAGCGAGAAGTAGCCGGCAGTGAAAGCGGTGACGGCGGTGCGCGGCAGGAGTGCTAGTGGAGGGGCTGATCGGCGCACGGCAGGAGGATGGCTCGGCGCTCGCGACGGTTGCGGTGCGAGGGGGCGAGAGGGAGGGGGAATGGGCTCGCGAGGGTGGTTAGGAGGGATTGCTGGTGAGTTTTTAGTTGGATGGGTGAGAGGGGCGCTGGTGAGTTTTTAGTTGGATGGGTGAGAGGGGTGCGAGAGAGTATGGTGTTTGGGAAGGGAGGAAGTAGAGAGAGAGCGAGAGGAACGATCGACTGGGGCGAGAAAGAGGGGGAGAGAGATGTTGTTTTGGGCGAAGTGGGAAATTTAGGAGGTTAAAAACCCTTGAAAGCATTGAAACGCACCGTTTTAGAATTGTGCGAACCTCGCCGATGGATCGGCTCTATCCTCGCGATCGATCGGCCATCACACGAGTGCCCTCAGTCGTCTCTCGAGATCGATCGCACGAAATTCTGCGATCGATCGCCTACATATTGGTCATCACTAGTGTCTCCTCTCGCGATCGATCGGCGTTACTCTCCCGACCGATCGGCTCTGGCTCGGCTCTGGTGAAGTGCGCGATGGAGATGAGCCGCGATCGATCGCCCCTATTGGTGCGATCGATCGGCGATGAATCTGTGTAGCCCCAAAATATATATATATATATATATATTTTTTATATCTGAAAATAAAAAATAAATATATTAGTAATCATATCGAACTTTCAACTAGAAAATGAAAATAAAACAATAAAAATAAAAATAAAATAAAAATAAAAAGAAAAAAAAACTTAAAAACGAAAACATATAATAATGATCGGGTTGCCTCCCGAGAAGCCGATCCGTTTAACGTCCATCTTGACGCTGCTTTCCCTTCATCAGAGGAATGTAATGACAGCCACTTATCGAACTTCATTGCCCCTATACGGTTTGAGTCGTTGACCGTTCATCTTGAAAGTCACCCCGTCGTCGCTTTTTACTTCAACGGCACCATGGGGAAACACTTTAACCACTGTGAATGGTCCCGACCATTGGGATTTCAACTTACCCGGAAAGAGTTTAAGGCGTGAATTGAACAAAAAGACCTTCGTACCTTCTTCGAACTCCCGTCGGACTAAGTTTTTATCGTGCCATCGCTTTGTCTTTTCCTTGTAGAGACGAGCACTCTCATAAGCCTCAAGACGCATCTCGTCAAGCTCGTTCAAGTCTAGAAGACGCTTTTCACCGGCGGATTTCAAATCGAAATTGAGCTTCTTGATTGCCCAATGTGCCTTGTGTTCCAACTCCACTGGTAGATGGCAGGCCTTTCCAAACACTAACCGATACGGCCACATTCCTATAGGCGTCTTGAAAGCTGTTCGGTAGGCCCATAGTGCATCATCCAACTTTGTTGACCAATCTTTTCTGTTGGATTGTACCGTCTTCTCAAGGATCGATTTCACTTCTCTGTTAGACACCTCCGCTTGGCCATTTGCTTGAGGATGGTAGACTAGTGTTTTCTTGTGCTTAATCCCAAACTTTGCCATTGTGGCATCGAACACCTTGTTATAGAAGTGTGTGCCTTCGTCACTAATAATAGCTCGGGGGTGCCGAATCGAGTAAAGTTGTTCTTGGAAAGGAACTTGACCACCACCTTCGCATCATTCGTTGTTGTTACTACCGCTTCCACCCACTTAGAGACGTAGTCCACGGCTAGCAAAATGTATAGATTTCCGAAAGAGGGAGGGAATGGTCCCATGAAATCAATACCCCAAACATCGAATATTTCAACTTCGAGAATGGAGGTTAATGGTATCTCATGTCGCCGGGATATGTTACCCGTCCGTTGGCATCTATCACAACTCATAATAAAAGCATGGGCGTCTTTAAACAATGATGGCCAATAAAAACCAGACTGTAACACCTTATTCGCTGTGCGAATGGCCCCAAAATGTCCTCCATATGGTGCGGACTGGCAATGGCATAGGATATCGAGGAACTCTTCTTCAGGAACACAATGACGGATGACTTGGTCGGAACACCGCCGAAACAAGAAAGGCTCGTCCCAAAGGTAGTAGTTAGCATCATGGAGGAATTTCTTACGTTGTTGTGTTGTCAGATCAGGAGGAAGCACATGACAGGTAAGGTAATTCACAAAATCCGCAAACCATGGGATGTAGTCACGAATAGCCATTATCTGTTCATCCGAAAATTGCTCGTGTATAAGTGAGGTTTCAGAATTTTCTCTTGTGCCCTCGAGACGCGACAGATGGTCAACCACAAAATTTTCTACCCTACGCTTATCACGGATCTCCATATCGAATTCTTGCAATAGAAGTACCCGTCGAATGAGATGAGGTTTGGCATCCTTCTTTTCTAGCAAATAACGGATGGTGGCATGATCAGTGAATACTACAACTTTCGATCCAATGATGTAAGCTCGAAACTTGTCACAAGAATACACAACTACCAATATTTCTTTCTCAGTTGTAGTGTAGTTTCCTTGAGCCTCGTTCAACGTTCTGCTAGCATAATAAATAGCTCGAAACACCTTATCCTTCCTCTGACCCAACACGGCTCCTACGGCAAAATCACTGGTGTCACACATAATTTCGAATGGAAACCCCCAATCTGGTACTGCCATAATCGGTGCCTGAATCAGTTTCTCCTTAAGAATGTTGAATGCTTGTAGACATGACTCACCAAACTCAAACGGTGCATCCTTCTCTAAGAGATTGCACAATGGCCGAGCTATTTTAGAGAAGTCCTTCATGAATCGACGATAGAAGCCAGCATGACCCAGAAAACTTCTAATGCCCTTTACATTCACTAGTAGTGGTAGATGTTCTATAGTAGATATTTTGGCTCGATCAACTTCCAACCCATCTTTTGAAACTCTGTGGCCCAGAACAATGCCCTCTTTGACCATGAAGTGACATTTCTCCTAATTTAAGACCAGTTGCTTCTCTTCACATCTTTTCAGTACCATACCCAGATTGGTCAGACAATGATCGAAAAAAGAGCAAAAAACAGAGAAGTCATCCATGAAGATCTCCATGACATCTTCAACCAAATCCGCGAAGATAGCCATCATACAATGCTGAAATGTAGCAGGAGCATTGCAGAGGCCAAATGGCATGCGGCGAAAGGCAAATGTACCATACGGGCAAGTAAATGTAGTCTTCTCTTGGTCCTCAGGAGCTATGGCAATCTGATTATACCTGGAGTATCCATCTAGAAAGCAGTAATACTGGTGGCTAGCCAACCTGTCAAGCATCTGATCAATGAAAGGCAGAGGAAAGTGGTCTTTTCTGGTCGCCTTATTCAACTTTTTGTAGTCAGTGTAGATACGCCATCCTGTCACGGTGCGAGTGGGAATCAGCTCATTCTTCTCATTCTTCACCACTGTCATGCCACCCTTTTTCGGAACAACTTGAACTGGACTGACCCAAGAACTGTCTGAGATTGCATATATGAACCCCGCATTTAACCACTTCAAAACCTCTTTCTTTACTACTTCTTTCATTGCTGGATTCAACTGCCGCTGATGCTCAATAGTGGGTTTGTAGTCATCCTCCATTAAAATCTTATGCATACAGATCGAAGGACTGATTCCTTTTATGTCTGAGATCGACCATGCGAAGGCAGATTGGTGTTGGCAAAGTACCTCAAGAAGTTTTAGCTCTTCTTCCTTAGTTAAGTCAGATGAGATAATCACTGGCTTCGTCTCATCATCACCCAAAAAGGAGTAGCGGAGGTGTTCTGGCAGTTGTTTCAACACTAGACCGTCTGAATTCTTTACTTCCTCCTCAATCACTGTCTCATCGTCTTTATTTTCAAGGGCAAGTATGGTTTCAATCACTCCATCGACACAAGTTGGAGTTTCTTTGTCAAGATCTACCTCTGATAAGGACTCACTCAAACACTACTCCAACGGATCAGTATGAATCAACTCCTGAAAATACTTTTCTGCACATGGCTTTAACACCTCAATTCGCTTGCTGATGAGAATTTCATAGCTTGAGGGATGTTAAACTTCACCTCTTCACCGTTTACTCACAAAGTGAGATGGCCTTCACGTACATCAATCAATGCTTGTCCCGTTGCTAAAAATAGCCTACCAAGAATAATGGGTACGTCCCTATCCTCTTCCATGTCAAGAACCATAAAGTCTACCGGAAAGATAAACTTATCTATTTTCACGAGCACGTGCTCAAGAATCCCTCGAGGGAAGGCAATAGACCTGTCTGCCATCTGTAAAGAGATCGAAGTCGGTGTGAGGTCTCCAATGTCCAGCTTGTTAAGGATGGATGACGGCATGAGGTTGATACTAGCTCCAAGATCGCACAGTGCCTTTTCAATAGTGTGGCCTCCAATCGAGCAAGGAATAGTGAAACTTCCTGGATCCTTCAGCTTTTCTGGTAATTTTCTCTGAATGATGGCACTACACTGCTCTGATAAGTTGATCATCCCTTGTTCTTTAATCTTCCTTTTCTTGGTCATTATCTCCTTCATAAACTTGGCATAATGGGGCATCTGTTCCAAAGCATCGGCAAACGGGATATTCACCTGTAGTTTCTTGAAAATGCTCAGGAACTTGGAGAACTGTTCATCAATTATCTTCTTTTTGAACCGCTGGGGGTATAGAAGGAGATGGGTTATCTTAGGCGGCTTGTCAGGAAAGGTAATGTTACCAGGTGTGACAATTATAGGTTCTGTGACTATCGCGGAATCTGCTGCGATCGATCGCAAGAAACGACTGAGGGCACCCGATCGATAGCCGATCGATCGCAAGGCTTGAGCCGATCGATCGGCAAGGCGCGCACATGTCTAAAACGGTGCGTTTCACTTCTCTTCGAGGTTTTTTTAACTTCACACCAACCCTATTTCGCCCAAACACCACTCCCTCACCCTTGCTCGACCCTGCCGATCGTTCCTCTCGCCCTCTCTCTTCTTCCTCCCTTCCCAAACACTATACGCTCTCGCTCGTCCCTCTCCTTTGCCACCAGCTATTTCCCCCCCAACCAAACAAACAAACTCTCTCTTCACCAGATATTTCCTCCATCCACCCAACCCACAACCCTCGCGAGCTCACGCCCCCTCACTCCGTGCCCTCCACGCCGAGTCGCTCCTCACACCGAGCGCCGCTCAGCCTCGCTCTGTGCCCTCCACGCCGAGCGTCGCCCCGTTCTCGGTCGCACTCGTCGCGAGCCCCGTGCGCTCTCCTGCCATGCCAGCCATCCCGTCCTCGCGCCCGCCATCCCGTCTTCGCTCCCTCACTCGTCCGCGCTCCACCCTCCGCCGCGCACCGACTTCCAAACGCCGCTTTCACACAGCGCACCGCCTTCACCGCCGGCTATCTCGCGCTCTTCAGAGGTTTGCCATTTTTCTTCTCCGAGGCCCCTTGGTTGTTGGCACGATTTGTTAGGTTGTGGTTCTTTGTTTGGAATATTGCTGCTACAATTGTTCTGTGGGGTGGGAGTCGTGATTCTGGTATCTTAGTGGGTATTTTAGCGCTGTTGGTGGTCGTGTTAGTGGGTTTGTGTTGCTGTTATATTGCTGCGGGTTTGTTCGTGTACGGTTATTTGTTGTGATTGTTGCGTTCAGTTATCGACTTCTCTGTAATGGCTAAGAGAAAGACTAGAGTGCCGGCCGAGATAGTGCGCCGACCCGCCGTGGCCTTTTTTCAAGTGTTTGTCAATTCAGATGCTGAACGACTCTATAAGCACTTTGTGCAGTCTGGCCAACCAACGCACGTGGAGTGCGACTTCGCGCCTGAGCCCAGCGACGGTCATTTACAGGCTCAGATACGCCGGCTCGGCTGGCAACGGTTGTGCGATCAACCTTGCGCAACTAGTGTGGTCGTGGTCCGGGAGTTCTATGCCAACGCTCACTTTAACAGACCGGGCAAAGTCGTGTTGGTTTGCGGCAAGGACGTGTCCTTCAGCTTGGCCACCCTACGGAGCGTTCTCAACCTCCCCACGGTAGCGGATGACGATTTCCATCGCTTATTACATGAGGGTGCCGATTATGAGGCTCTTTTCCAGGAGATGGGTTTCCCAGGCTCCCATTGGTCTTATTCGGCCTCCAACCCGACCAAGCCACTGCATGTCCGTGCCAACACTCTCAATCGATTCGCGCATGCGTGGTATCATCTCATCCGCCACAATCTCATGCCGACCTCCCAGAGATCGGAGATTACAACAGACCGCGCCCTCCTCACCTACTGCATCTGCTCCGGCCGCTCCATCGATGCCGCCACGATCATCAAAGACTACATCTGCCATCGGGCGAATCTTGGGCAGCACCCGACAGCACTCACTCATTCGATTCTGATCACCTACTTGTGTGCTCAGGCCGGTGTGTCGATGAGCGACGAGGAGATGACTTTGGGGCCGAAGAAGTTTAACCACGACAGCCTGATGAGATTCAAACAGTGGCCCGGCGGTACCCCAGACCCTGACGGGATGGGCTTTGTGCCTTTCCCCAATCAACCTCCGCTCCCGCCACCACCCGCAGCCCCACCGCGCATTCGGCACATGAACATGATTCCGACTCAGAACATAGACGCCGGAGTTGATGAAGAACGAGAGCGCCGCCAAGCTGCGCTCCGATCGCGTCGCCAATCCCAGCCAGGCGAGGGCTCCTCATCCAGTGCCCCACCACCAGAGCCCCATTCATTCGACTCCCTCGCCGCACTGATGACTCAGGGTTTCGAGACTCTGCGATTGGGTCAGGAGTCTCTACAGTTGGGTCAGGATAGCCTCCTTCGCCGTGTGTCCGACATGCAGAACTGCCAGTACCACCTCGCCCAGCACTTGCACAACCTGGAGGTGGACCTGCAGCACCAACCGCGGGAGCCATTCCCCGACTTCCTCTTGCAGCCATACCGCAGCCCGTCCCCCCTTCCACCGCTTTATTTGAGACAGTGAGGACACTGTCTATTCCAAGTTTGGGGGGGTGCTTTCCATTGCATGGCAAGTCCTGCGTTGTGTCGTAAGTTTTTCCCCTTCTTTGAGTATAACATTGATAGTAAACTTAGGCTTTGGCTATTTCACATTCCATGCACGTAATATTTCTCTTGAAATTTGACTGATGAATATATGCAATAGAAGTTCTTTCTGATAATGCTTATTCGAGATCTCTAGAACCTGACCTTAGTTGCTTTTCGAGGCGAAATCCTAGTAACAAGAACTTGAGGAAATGATTAAGGCCATCATTTGGACCGTTTGAGCCTAAATAGCACACCTTGGACAATATGCCTTTGCACCCATAGTTTTGAGCCTATAACCACCATTTATTTCAGATTTTACCAACCTGTGACATTTACACACCCACTAGCCTTACATTATCCACAATCACCCTTGTTCACCTAGACTGTAATGCTTAATTTTGTATGAATGAGAGTGATTATGTTAACAATGTAGAGCCTAAAACCCAATTTCGTTACCCGTATCAACAATAAAAATATTGGATCAAAAAAAAAAGTATCCAATGTTCTAATTTAACAAGGGTAGTCAAAACGAAGTTTGGGCGAAGGGTGGTTTGCTGTTTTGGTAATCGAAAAAAAAAAATTGAAAGAAAAAGAAGGTGTGAAAAGATTCAGTAGTGTTGTCATAAGGGCATGGGGTTAGATGAACATCGAGCTTAAAATTAACCTTCAACCTACCTTAGCCGAGGCCGCAATATTACAAGCCGAAAAGTCCTTTTGATCCTCAATTACTTGTGTTCTACATTAGTGGAGATTAGCGACGGGTTCGGGCTTTTGGTGATTCTCTTCGGTATGAACCGTTAAGTCTTCTTGAGTATGCAGTAGTCGGTTGGATGAAAGAGGAACCGCACACACACACTTGAAAGGCCATTTCCAAGGTAAGCTTGATCTGTAAAAACTCTAGGAGGATGAGGACTTCGATACCATAAGGGAATCGGTGAAATGTCCCTGAGAACTATCCATGCCATGCACGACAAAGAATCCGGATGTTGAAGTTAGAATCATACATTGCTTTGTTTTCATTTAGGATTATTCATTCATTCATTCATTCATTTATCCAATTATTCATTCATTCATTCATTCATGTTTAAGATATGTGTCATGCATCATAGAATTCAAATTTGTGCTCCATTGTTGCTTGAGGACAAGCAATGATTCAAGTTTGGGGGTGTGATAAGCGAGCAAAATACTCACTTATATATCGTAAATTAGGGCTTGAATTGTTGTTTAATTCCTCAAGTTTATGTTATTTAATGAGTTTTGTGAGTGTACAGGTGATTTAAGCACAAGTACGGAAACCGAGGTGAAAAAGTACACAAAACGGAACATTATGGAGCAAAGGAAAACAAGAAGACAAAGACAGAGCCATCGCCGATCGATCGCGGCATAGCAGCCGATCGATCGGCACGAGTTGCAAAAAACGAGAAAAAAAAGGCAGAGGACTTGCCGATCGATCGCGGATCATCAGCCGATCGATCGGCCGAAGTTTCAAAGAAAGCAGCGAGAAGCCAGAGAGCCTGCCGATCGATCGCGCTAAACTAGCCGATCGATCGGCTAAACTACGCAACTCACACAGAAGGAACGCCGATCGATCGGGAGCCACGATTCCTGAGAACGCAAAAGCACCGATCGATCGCAAGTTATCAGCCGATCGATCGGCCAGACCTCCTGAAGCAGAACGACGTCGTTTTCCAAGCGTAAAAGGTTCCGAAATTCCTCCAAAATTAGGTCAAACATTGTGCTCTATAAATAGAACACAGTTTGGACGAAGAAAGGAGATTTGGAGACGAAAAAAGACTTTTGACACGGAGAAACTCAAGAGAACAAGAAGAAGAAGATTGAGCATTCATCGGAGCTGAAGGATTCGTGAAGATCATCGATTTTCAGAGTTTTCTTACTCTTATTCTCTTCGTATCTTCTTCCCTTCTTATTCTATGTTTATCATGAACTCGAGAATTCATTATTTGCTGTACATAATTATGAGAGGCTAAATCTCTCTTTCTAGGAGAGATTGGCTGAACTCGATGCAGACTCTTTTCAATTATAAGTAATAAATTTATGCAATATTCAGTTTATATGCTTGTGATTTTTGCTGGTTTATTTTATTTTCTGTTGCAATTGAAAGATTGAATAGAAGAATTTAGGTTTAATTTAATTAAACTCGAGAGAGGAAATTGAATTGAATCGGGAATAGTAAGAACCACAACTTAGACATCATAAGGACCGAGAGGTGATTGATAGTCTAGGTAGTCTAGCTATAAATCGTAGGGACCGAGAGGTGATCGATTTAGAACTATAAGAGCTGAGCATAATCGTATTTAATTCGAGCAAACGGACGCGTGAGTTAGGGTTAAACACATAATTAGGTCAATAAGCGAAAGCTGCGACGAAATTTATAATCTCTTAGACTAGTATCAAATTGAAAATTGTAGTGATGAGTTAGTAATTGATTGAATTGAGGAAGCATCGAGGGAAGCCAATTGACCCTAGTATTTAGTTAATTAAGTGAATCCGTTACAATTTCAGTTATTTGTCATTTTAAATTAATTGTTTTGTTTATTTTAATTTACAACATTCATCTAAACTCGATTTCAAATACTCATTTAGGATCAAAATAAGTTTGCTAGAGTCACTTTGTAGTTTAAAAAGCCCTTTAAAGGCTCGATTTGCGTAAAACTGATTATAAGGACTTAGTTATTGCGTGAAGTGAGTTTTTAAAGCTTGTTGGAGCTCCAAATGAGTCCCGAAGACATATTATAATATATTATATGTTTAAATACATATTTGTGATAAAAAAACTTTGCTAGAGTCACATCGGATCCAAAAAAGCCCTTCAGAGGATAGATTACGGCAAAACTAGTTATAATGACTTTGTTTTTATGTGAAATGAGTTTTTAGCGCTTTTTTAGAGCTCCAAATGATTCCCTAAGACTTTTTACAATATATTTTACTTTTAAATACTCATTTGTTATCAAAACAACTTTGCCAGAGTTACTTCGGAGCCAAAAAAGTCCTTTACAGGCTCGATTTGTGTCAAACAAGTTATAACGACATTGTTTTCACTCGAAATGATTTTTTAATGCTTGTTTGACCTCCAAATGAGTTCCTAAGACTAAGTATAATAAAATATATGTTCAAATACTCATTTAGGAACAAAACAACGTTGCTAGAGTCACTTCGGAACCAAAAAAGCCCTTTAAATGCTCGATTTCAGCAAAACTAGTTATATTGACTTTGTTTTAATGCGAAATGAGTTTTTAAGTCTTGTTGGAGCTCCAACCGAGTCCCTAAGTCTTATTGTAATATATTATACGTTCGAATACACATTTGGGATCAAAACAACTTTGCTAGAGTCACTTCGGAGTCAAAAAAAAGCCCTTTAAAGGCTCAATTTTGACAAAACTAGTTAAAAGGACTTAGTTTTTGCGTGAATTGACTTTTTAAGTCTTGTTATAGTTCCAAACGGGTGTCTAAACTTATTATAATACAATATATTTTCAAATACTCATTTAGGATCAAAATAAGTTTGCTAGAGTCAATTTGTAGTTTAAAAAGCCCTTTAAAGGCTCGATTTGCGTAAAACTGATTATATGCACTTAGTTATTGCACGAAGTGAGTTTTTAAAGCTTGTTGGAGCTCCAAATGAGTCCCGAAGACATATTATAATATATTATATGTTTAAATACATATTTGTGATAAAAAAAACTTTGCTAGAGTCACATCGGATCCAAAAAAGCCCTTTAGAGGATAGATTACGGCAAAACTAGTTATAATGACTTTGTTTTTATGTAAAATGAGTTTTTAGCGCTTTTTTAGAGCTCCAAATGATTCCCTAAGACTTTTTACAATATATTTTACTTTTAAATACTCATTTGTTATCAAAACAACTTTGCCAGAGTTACTTCGGAGCCAAAAAAGTCCTTTACAGGCTCGATTTGTGTCAAACAAGTTATAACGACATTGTTTTCACTCGAAATGATTTTTTAATGCTTGTTTGACCTCCAAATGAGTTCCTAAGACTAAGTATAATAAAATATATGTTCAAATACTCATTTAGGAACAAAACAACGTTGCTAGAGTCACTTCGGAACCAAAAAAGCCCTTTAAATGCTCGATTTCAGCAAAACTAGTTATACTGACTTTGTTTTAATGCGAAATGAGTTTTTAAGTCTTGTTGGAGCTCCAACCGAGTCCCTAAGTCTTATTGTAATATATTATACGTTCGAATACACATTTGGGACAAAACAACTTTGCTAGAGTCACTTCGGAGCCAAAAAAAAGCCCTTTAAAGGCTCAATTTTGACAAAACTAGTTAAAAGGACTTAGTTTTTGCGTGAATTGACTTTTTAAGTCTTGTTATAGTTCCAAACGGGTGTCTAAACTTATTATAATACAATATATTTTCAAATACTCATTTAGGATCAAAATAAGTTTGCTAGAGTCACTTTGGAGTTTAAAAAGCCCTTTAAAGGCTCGATTTGCGTAAAACAGATTATATGCACTTAGTTATTGCACGAAGTGAGTTTTTAAAGCTCGTTGGAGCTCCAAATGAGTCCCTAAGACTTATTATAATATATTATATGTTTAAATACATATTTGTGATCAAAAAACTTTGCTAGAGTCACTTGGGATGCAAAATGCCCTTTAAAGGATCGATTACAGTAAAACTAGTCATAATGGCTTTGTTTTAATGCGAAATACATTGTTAACGCTAGTTGGAACTCCAAATGAGTCCCTAAGGCTTTTTACAATATATTTTACTTTTAAATACTCATTTGTTATCAAAACAACTTGTTATTTTGTTATTGCACGAAGTGAGTTTTTAAAGCTTGTTGGAGCTCCAAATGAGTCCCTAAGACTTATTATAATATATTATATGTTTAAATACACATTTTTTATCAAAAAAACTTTGCTAGAGTCACTTCGGATCAAAAAAAGCCCTTTAAAGGATCGATTATGACAAAACTAGTTATAATGACTTTGTTTTAATGCGCAATGAGTTTTTAATACTTCTTGGAGCTCCAAATGAGTCCCTAAGACTTTTTATAAGATATTTTACTTTTAAATACTCATTTGTTATCAAAACAACTTTGCCAGAGTTACTTCGCGGCCAAAAAAGTCCTTTAAAGGCTCGATTTAGGTCAAACTAGTCATAACGACATTGTTGCGAAATGAGTTTTTAATGCTTTTTTGACCTCCAAATGAGTTCCTAAGACCAAGTATAACAAAATATATGTACAAATACTCATTTAGGAACAAAACAACGTCGCTAGAGTCCCTTCGGAACCAAAAAAGCCCTTTAAATGCTCGATTTTGGAAAAACTAGTTATACTGACTTTTTTTTACCACGAAATGCGTCTTTATGGCTTGTTGGACCTCCAAACGAGTCCCTAAGTCTTATTGTAATATATTATACGTTCGAATACACGTTTGGGATCGAAATAACTTTGTTAGAGTCACTTCGGAGCCAAAAAAAGCCCTTTAGAGGCTCGATTTTGGCAAAACTAGTTTAAAGGACTTAGTTTTTGCGTCAATTGACTTTTTAAGTCTTGTTATAGTTCCAAATGAGTCTCTAAGCTTATTATAATACAATATATTTTCAAATACTCATTTAGGATCAAAACAAGTTTGCTAGAGTCACATTGGAGTTTAAAACGCTTTTAAAGGCTCGATTTGCGTAAAACTGATTATAAGCACTTAGTTATTGTGCAAAGTGAGTTTTTAAAGCTTGATGGAGCCCCAAATGAGTCCCTAAGACTTATTATAATATATTATATGATTAAATACACATTTTTGATGAAACAAACTTTGCTAGAGTCACTTCGGATCCAAAAATTCCCTTTAAAGGATCGATTACGGCAAAACTAGTTATAATGACTTTGTTTTAATGCGAAATGAGTTTTTAATGCTTCTTGGAACTCCAAATGCGTCCCTAAGACTTTTTACAATATATTTTACTTTTACATACTCATTTGTTATCAAAACAACTTTGCCAGAGTTACTTCGGAGCCAAAAAAGTCCTTTAAAGGCTCGATTAACAAGTTATAACGACATTGTTTTAGCGCGAAATGAGTTTTTAACGCTTATTTGACCTCAAAATCAGTTCCTAAGACTAAGTATAATAAAACATATGTTCAAATATGCATTTAGGAACAAAACAACGTTGCTAGAGTCACTTCCGAACCAAAAAAGCCCTTTAAATGCTCGATTTTGGAAAAACTAGTTATACTGACTTTTTTTTACCACGAAATGCGTCTTTAAGGCTTGTTGGACCTCCAACCGAGTCCCTAGGTCTTATTGTAATATATTATACATTCGAATACACGTTTGGGATCGAAATAACTTTGTTAGAGTCACTTCGGAGCCAAAAAAAGCCCTTTTGAGGCTCGATTTTGGCAAAACTAGTTTAAAGGACTTAGTTTTTGCGTCAATTGACTTTTTAAGTCTTATTATAGTTCCAAATGAGTCTCTAAGCTTATTATAATACAATATATTTTCAAATACTCATTTAGGATCAAAACAAGTTTGCTAGAGTCACATTGGAGTTTAAAACGCTTTTAAAGGCTCGATTTGCGTAAAACTGATTATAAGCCCTTAGTTATTGTGCGAAGTGAGTTTTTAAAGCTTGATGGAGCCCCAAATGAGTCCCTAAGACTTATTATAATATATTATATGATTAAATACACATTTTTGATGAAACAAACTTTGCTAGAGTCACTTCGGATTCAAAAATTCCCTTTAAAGGATCGATTACGGCAAAACTAGTTATAATGACTTTGTTTTAATGCGAAATGAGTTTTTAATGCTTCTTGGAACTCCAAATGCGTCCCTAAGGCTTTTTACAATATATTTTACTTTTACATGCTCATTTGTTATCAAAACAACTTTGCCAGAGTTACTTCGGAGCCAAAAAATTCCTTTAAAGGCTCGATTAACAAGTTATAACGACATTGTTTTAGCGCGAAATGAGTTTTTAACGCTTATTTGACCTCAAAATCAGTTCCTAAGACTAAGTATAATAAAACATATGTTCAAATATGCATTTAGGAACAAAACAACGTTGCTAGAGTCACTTCCGAACCAAAAAATCCCTTTAAATGCTCGATTTTGGAAAAACTAGTTATACTGACTTTTTTTTACCACGAAATGCGTCTTTAAGGCTTGTTGGACCTCCAACCGAGTCCCTAAGGCTTATTGTAATATATTATACATTCGAATACACGTTTGGGATCGAAATAACTTTGTTAGAGTCACTTCGGAGCCAAAAAAAGCCCTTTAGAGGCTCGATTTTGGCAAAACTAGTTTAAAGGACTTAGTTTTTGCGTCAATTGACTTTTTAAGTCTTGTTATAGTTCCAAATGAGTCTCTAAGCTTATTATAATACAATATATTTTCAAATACTCATTTAGGATCAAAACAAGTTTGCTAGAGTCACATTGGAGTTTAAAACGCTTTTAAAGGCTCGATTTGCGTAAAACTGATTATAAGCACTTAGTTATTGTGCGAAGTGAGTTTTTAAAGCTTGATGGAGCCCCAAATGAGTCCCTAAGACTTATTATAATATATTATATGATTAAATACACATTTTTGATGAAACAAACTTTGCTAGAGTCACTTCGGATCCAAAAATTCCCTTTAAAGGATCGATTACGGCAAAACTAGTTATAATGACTTTGTTTTAATGCGAAATGAGTTTTTAATGCTTCTTGGAACTCCAAATGCGTCCCTAAGAATTTTTACAATATATTTTACTTTTACATACTCATTTGTTATCAAAACAACTTTGCCAGAGTTACTTCGGAGCCAAAAAAGTCCTTTAAAGGCTCGATTAACAAGTTATAACGACATTGTTTTAGCGCGAAATGAGTTTTTAACGCTTATTTGACCTCAAAATCAGTTCCTAAGACTAAGTATAATAAAACATATGTTCAAATATGCATTTAGGAACAAAACAACGTTGCTAGAGTCACTTTCGAACCAAAAAAGCCCTTTAAATGCTCGATTTTGGAAAAACTAGTTATACTGACTTTTTTTTACCACGAAATGCGTCTTTAAGGCTTGTTGGACCTCCAACCGAGTCCCTAAGTCTAATTGTAATATATTATACATTCGAATACATGTTTGGGATCGAAATAACTTTGTTAGAGTCACTTCGGAGCCAAAAAAAAGCCCTTTAGAGGCTCGATTTTGGCAAAACTAGTTTAAAGGACTTAGTTTTTGCGTCAATTGACTTTCTAAGTCTTGTTATAGTTCCAAATGAGTCTCTAAGCTTATTATAATACAATATATTTTCAAATACTCATTTAGGATCAAAACAAGTTTGCTAGAGTCACATTGGAGTTTAAAACGCCTTTTAAAGGCTCGATTTGCGTAAAACTGATTATAAGTACTTAGTTATTGTGCGAAGTGAGTTTTTAAAGCTTGTTGGAGCCCCAAATGAGTCCCTAAGACTTATTATAATTTATTCTATGTTTAAATACACATTTTGTAAGAAAAAAACTTTGCTAGAGTGACTTCGGATCCAAAAAATCCGTTTAAAGGATCGATTACGGCAAAAGTAGTTATAATGATTTTGTTTTAATGCGAAATGAGTTTTTAACGCTTCTTGGAACTCCAAATGCGTCCCTAAGACTTTTTACAGTATATTTTACTTTTACATACTCATTTGTTATCAAAACAACTTTGCCAGAGTTACTTCGGAGCCAAAAAAGTCCTTTAAAGGCTCGATTAACAAGTTATAACGACATTGTTTTAGCGCGAAATGAGTTTTTAACGCTTGTTTGACCTCAAAATCAGTTCCTAAGACTAAGTATAATAAAACATATGTTCAAATATGCATTTAGGAACAAAACAACGTTGCTAGAGTCACTTCGGAACCAAAAAAGCCCTTTAAAAGCTCGATTTCGGCAAAACTAGTTATACTGACTTTGTTTTATAGCGCAAAATGAGTTTTTAAGGCTTGTTGGATCTCCAACTCAGTTCCCAGGTCTTGTTATACTATATTATACATTCGAATACACATTTGGGATCCAAACAATTTTGCTAGAGTCACTTCGGATCCAAAAAGCCCTTTAAAGGCTCGATTTTGACAAAACTAGTCAAAAGAACTTAGTTTTTGCGTGAATTGACTTTTTAAGTGTTGTTATAGCTCCAAATGAGTCTCTTAGACTTATTATAATACAATATATTTTTAAATACTCATTTAAGATCACTACAAGTTTGCTAGAGTCACTTTGGAGCTTAAAAAGCCCTTTAAAGGCCCGATTTGCGTAAAACTGATTATAAGCACTTTAGTTATTGAGCGAAGTGAGTTTTTAAAGCTTGTTGGAGGTCCAAATGAGTCCCTAGACTTATTATATTATATTATATGTTTAAATACACATTTTTTATCAAAAAAACTTTGCTAGAGTCACTTCGGAGCGAAAAAAGCCCTTTAAAGGCTCGATTACGGCAAAACTAGTTATAATGAATTTGTTTTAAGGTGAAATGAGTTTTTAACGCTTGTTGGAGCTCCAAATGAGTCGCCATGACTTTTTACCATATATTTTACTTTTAAATACTCATTTGTTATCAAAACAACTTTGCCAGAGTTTATTTGGATCCAAAAAAGTCCTTTAAAGGCTCGATTAGGGTTAAACAAGTTATAACGACATTGTTTTAGCGCGAAATGAGTTTTTAACACTTGTTTGACCTCAAAATCAGTGCCTGAGACTAAGTATAATAAAATATATGTTCAAATACGCATTTAAGAACAAAACAACGTTGCTAGAGTAACTTCGGAACAAAAAAATCCCATTAACTGCTCGATTTCGGCAAAACTAGTTATACTGACTTTGTTTTACAGCGCGAAATGAGTTATTAAGGCTTGTTGGATCTTCAACTCAGTTTCTAGGTCTTATTATATTATATTATACGTTTGAATACACATTTGGGATCAAAACAATTTTGCCAGAGTCACTTCGGATCCAAAAAGCCCTTTAAAGGCTCGATTTTGGCAAAACTAATCAAAAGGACTTAGTTTTTGCGTGAATTGACTTTTTAAGTGTTGTTATAGCTCCAAATGCGTCTCTAAGACTTATTATAATACAATATATTTTTAAATACTCATTTAGGATCACTACAAGTTTGCTAGAGTCACTTTGGAGCTTAAAAAGCCCTTTAAAGGCCTGATTTGCGTAAAACTGATTATAAGCACTTAGTTATTGCGCGAAGTGAGTTTTTAAAGCTTGTTGGAGGTCCAAATGAGTCCCTAAGACTTATTATAATATATTATATGTTTAAATACACATTTGTGATAAAAAAAACTTTTCTAGAGTCACTTCGGAGCGAAAAAAAGCCCTTTAAAGGCTCGATTACGGCAAAACTAGTTATAATGAATTTGTTTTAAGGCGAAATGAGTTTTGAACGCTTGTTGGAGCTCCAAATGAGTCGCTAAGAATTTTTACCATATATTTTACTTTTAAATACTCATTTGTTATCAAAACAACTTTGTCAGAGTTAATTCGGAGCCAAAAAAGTCCTTTAAAGGCTAGATTGAGGTTAAACAAGTTATAACGACATTGTTTTAGCGCGAAATGAGTTTTTAACACTTTTTTGACCTTAAAATCAGTTCCTGAGACTAATTATAATAAAATATATGTTCAAATACGCATTTAGGAACAAAACAACGTTGCTAGAGATTTCGGCAAAACTAGTTATACTGACTTTGTTTTATAGCGCGAAATGAGATATTAACACTTGTTGGAGCTCCAAATGAGTCGCTAAGACTTTTTACCATATAATTTACTTTTAAATACTCATTTGTTATCAAAACAACTTTGCCAGAGTTAATTCGGAGCCAAAAAAGTCCTTTAAAGGCTCGATTAAAAACAAGTTATAACGATATTTTTTAGCGCGAAATAAGTTTTTAACACTTGTTTGACCTCAAAATCAGTTTCGGAGACTAAGTATAATAAAATATATGTTCAAATACGCATTTAGGAAGAAAACAACATTGCTACAGTCACTTCGCAACCAAAAAAGCCCTTTAAATACTCGATTTTGGCAAAAATAATTAGACTGACTTTCTTTTGACGCGAAATGAGTTTTTAAGGCTTGTTGGAGCTCCAACTGAGTCCCTAAGTCTTATTAGACTATATTATACATTTGAATACACATTTGGGATCAAAACAACTTTGCTAAAGTCACTGCGGAGCCAAAAAAAGCCCTTTAAAGGCTTGATTTAGGCAAAACTAGTCAAAAGGACTTAGTTTTTGCGTGAATTGACTTTTTAAGTCTTGTTATAGCTCCAAACGAGTCTCTAAGACTTATTATATTACAATATATTTTCAAATACTCATTTAGGATCAAAACAAGTTTGCTAGCCTCACTTTGGAGCTTAAAAAGCCCTTGAAAGGCTCGATTTGCGTTAAACTATGCTAGAGTCACTTCGGAGCCAAAAAAGCCCTTTAAAGGATCGATTACGACAAAATTAGTTATAATGACTATGTTTTAATACGAAATGAGTTTTTAACGCTTGTTGGAGCTCCAAATGAGCCCCTAAGACTTATTACTATATATTTTACTTCTAAATATTCATTTCGGATCAAAACAACTTTGCCAGAGTCGCTTCGGAGCCAAAACAAGCCTTTAAAGGCTCATTTCGATAAAACTAGTTATAACGACATTGTTTTAGCGCGAAATGAGTTTTTAATTCTTGTTTGATCACTAAATGAATTCGTAAGGCTATTTATTATAAAATATATGTTTAAATACTCATTTAGGAACAAAACAATGTCGCTAGGGTCACTTTGGAGCTTAAAAAGCCCTTTAGAGGCTCGATTTGCGTAAAACTGATTATAAGCATTTAGTTATTGCGCGAAGTGAGTTTTTAAAGCTTGTTGGAACACCAAATTAGTCCCTAAGACTTATTATAATATATTATATGTTTAAAAACACATTTGTGATTAAAAAAAGTTTGCTAGAGTCACTTCGGAGGCAAAAAAGCCCTTTAAAGGCTCGATTACCATATATTTTACTTTTAAATACTGATTTGTTATTAAAACAACTTTGCCAGAGTTACTTCGGAGCCAAAAAAGTCCTTTCAAGGCTCGATTTGGGTCAAACAAGTTATAACAACCTTGTTTAAGCGGAAAATGAGTTTTTAACGCTTGTTTGACCTAAAAATCAGTTCCAAAGACTAATTATAATTAAATATATGTTCAAATACGCATTTCGGAACAAAGCAACGTTGCTAGAGTCACTTCGGAACCAAAAAAGCCCTTTAAATGCTCGATTTTGGCAAAACTAGTCATACTGACTTTGTTTTAGCGCGAAACGAGTTTTTAAGGCTTGTTGGATCTCCAACTAAGTCCCTAGGTCTTATTATAATATATTATACGTTTGAATACACATTTGGTATCAAAATAATTTTGCCAGAGTCACTTCGGAAGCCCTTTAAAAGCTCGATTTTGGCAAAACTAGTCAAAAGGACTTCGTTTTTGCGTGAATTGAATTTTTAAGTATTGTTATAACTCCAAATGAGTCTCTAAGACTTATTATAATACAATATATTTTCAAATAAACATTTTGGATCAAAACAAGTTTGCTAGAGTCACTTTGGAGCTTAAAAAGCCCTTTAAAGGCTCGATTTGCGTAAAACTGATTAAAAGCACTTAGTTATTGCGTGAAGTGCGCTTTTAAAGATTGTTGGAGCTCCAAATGAGTACCTAAGACTTATTATAATACATTATATGTTTAAATACACATTTGTGATAAAAAAATTTTTCTAGAGTCACTTCGGAGCCAAAAAAGCCCTTTAAAGGCTCGATTACGGCAAAACTGGTTATAAGGAATTTGTTTTAATGCAAAAGGAGTTTATAACTCTTGTTGGAGCTCAAAATGAGTCCCTAAGACTTTCTACCATATATTTTACTTTTAAATACTCATTTGTTATCAAAACAACTTTGGCAGAGTCACTTCGAAGCCAAAAAAGTCTTTTAAAGACTCAATTTGGGTCAAAAAAGTTATAACGACATTGTTTTAGCGCGAAATGAGTTTTTAATGCTTTTTTGACCTCAAAGTCAATTCCTAAGACTAAGTATAATAAAATATATGTTCAAATACGCATTTAGGAACAAAACAACGTTGCTAGAGTCACTTCGGAACTAAAAAAGCCCTTTAAATGCTCGATTTTGGCATAAATAGTTATACTGACTTTGTTTTAACGCGAAACGAGTTTTTAAGGCTTCTTTGAGCTCCAACTGAGTCCCTAAGTCTTATTATATTATATTATACGTTTGAATACACATTTGGGATCAAAACAACTTTGCTAGAGTCACTTCGGAGCCAAAAAAAGCCCTGTAAAGGCTCGATTTTGGCAAAACTAGTCAAAAGGACTTAGTTTTTGTGTGAATTGACTTTTTAAGTCTTGTTATAGCTCCAAACGAGTCTATAAGACTTATTATAATACAATATATTTTCAAATACTCATTTAGGATCAAAACAAGATTGCTAGCGTCACTTTGAAGCTTAAAAAGCCCTTGACAGGCTCGATTTGCGTTAAACTGATTATAACCAGTTAGTTATTGTACGCAGCGAGTTTTTAAAGCTTGTTGGTGCTCCAAATGAGTCCCTAAGTCTTGTTAATATATATTATATGTTTAAACACACATTTGTGATAAAAAAACTATGCTAGAGTCACTTCGGAGCCAAAAAAGCCCTTTAAATGATCGATTACGACAAAACTAGTTATAATGACTATGTTTTAATACGAAATGAGTTTTGAGCGCTTGTTGGAGCTCCAAATGAGTACCTAAGACTTATTACTATATATTTTACTTCTAAATACTCATTTTGGATCAACACAACTTTGCCAGAGTCACTTCGGAGCCAAAACAGTCCTTTAAAGACTCATTTCGGTCAAACTAGTTATAACGACATTGTTTTAGCGCGAAATGAGTTTTTAATTCTTCTTTGATCACCAAATGAGTTCATAAGACTAATTATAATAAAATATATGTTCAAATACTCATTTAGGAACAAAACAATGTTGCTAGGGTCACTTTGGAGCTTAAAAATCCCTTTAAAGGCTCGATTTGCGCAAAACTGATTATAAGCACTTAGTTATTGCGCGAAGTGAGTTTTTAAAGCTTGTTGGAGCACCAAATTAGTCCCTAAGACTTATTATAATATATTATATGTTTAAAAACACATTTGTGATTAAAAAAAGTTCGCTAGAGTCACTTCGGAGGCAAAAAAGCCCTTTAAAGGCTCGATTACGGCAAAACTAGTTATAATGAATTTGTTTTAATGCGAAATGAGTTTTTAATGCTTGTTGGAGCTCCAAATGAGTCCCTAAGACTTTTTACCATATATTTTACTTTTAAATATTGATTTGTTATTAAAAACAACTTTGCCAGAGTTACTTCGGAGCCAAAAAAAGTCCTTCAAAGGCTCGATTTGGGTCAAACAAGTTATAACAATCTTGTTTAAGCGCAAAATGAGTTTTTAACGCTTGTTTGACCAGAAAATCTGTTCCTAAGACTAATTATAATTAAATATATGTTTAAATATGCATTTCGGAACAAAGTAACGTTGCTAGTGTCACTTCGGAACCAAAAAAGCCCTTTAAATGCTCGATTTCGGCAAAACTAGTCATACTGACTTTATTTTAGCGTGAAACGAGTTTTTAAGGCTTGTTGGATCTCCAACTAAGTCCCTAGGTCTTATTATAATATATAATATGTTTGAATACACATTTGGTATCAAAACAATTTTGCCAGAGTCACTTCGGAGCCAAAAAGCCCTTTAAAGGCTCGATTTCGGCAAAACTAGTCAAAAGGACTTAGTTTTTGCGTGAATTGAATTTTTAAGTGTTTTTATATCTCCAAATGAGTCTCTAAGACTTAATATAATACAATATATTTTCAAATAATCATTTAGGATCAAAACAAGTTTTCTAGAGTCACTTTGGAGATTAAAAAGCCCTTTAAAGGCTCGATTTGCATAAAACTGATTAAAAGCACTTAGTTATTGCGCGAAGTGAGCTTTTAAAGATTGTTGGAGCTCCAAATGAGTCCCCACGACTTATTATAATATATTATATGTTTAAATACACATTTGTGATAAAAAAAAACTTTGCTAGAGTCACTTCGGAGCCAAAAAAAGCCCTTTAAAAGCTCGATTACGGCAAAACTAGTTATAAGGAATTTGTTTTAATGCGAAATGAGTTTTTAACTCTTGTTGGAGCTCAAAATGAGTCCGTAAGACTTTTTACCATATATTTTACTTTTAAATACTCATTTGTTATCAAAACAACTTTGCCAGAGTTACTTCGAAGCCAAAAAAGTCCTTTAAAGGCTCAATTTGGGTCAAACAAGTTATAACGACATTGTTTTAGCGCGAAATGAGTTTTTAACGCTTGTTTGACCTTAAAATAAGTTTCTAAGACTAAGTATAATAAAATATATGTTCAAATACGCATTTAGGAACAAAACAACGTTGCTAGAGTCACTTCGGAACCAAAAAAGCCCTTTAAATGCTCAATTTTGGCATAAATAGTTATACTAACTTTGTTTTAACGCGAAACGAGTTTTTAAGGCTTGTTGGAGCTTCAACTGAGTCCCTAAGTCTTATTATACTATATTATATGTTCAAATACACGTTTGGGATAAAAAAAACTTTGCTAGAGTCACTTTGGAGCTAAAAAAGCCCTTTAAAGGCACGATTTTGGCAAAACTAGTCAAAAGGACTTAGTTTTTTCGTGAATTGACTTTTTAAGTCTTGTTATAGCTCCAAATGAATATCTAAGACTTATTATAAAACAATATATTTTCAAATACTCATTTAGGATCAAAATAAATTTTCTAGCCTCCTTTTGGAGCTTAAAAAGCCCTTGAAAGGCTCGATTTACGTTAAACTGATTATAACCATTTAGTTATTGTGCGCAGTGAGTTTTTAAAGCTTGTTGGAGCTCCAAATGAGTTCCTAAGTCTTGTTAATATATATTATATGTTTAAACACATATTTGTGATCAAAACAGTTATGCTAGAGTCACTTCGGAGCAAAAAAAAGCCCTTTAAAGGATCGATTACGACAAAACTAGTTATAATGACTATGTTTTAATAAGAAATGAGTTTTCAGTGCTTGTTGGAGCTCCAAATGAGTCCCTAAGACTTATTGCTATATATTTTACTTTTAAATACTCATTTGGGATCAAAACAACTTTGCCAGAGTCACTTCGGAGCCAAAACAGTCCTTTTAAGGCTCATTTGTGTCAAACTAGTTATAACGACATTGTTTTAGCGCGAAATGAGTTTTTAATTCTTGATTGATCTCCAAATGAGTTCCTAAGACTAAGTGTAATAAAATATATGTTCAAACACTCATTTAGGAACAAAACAATGTTGAGCGTCACTTCGGAACCAAAAAAGCCCTTTAAATGCTCGATTTTGGCAAAATTAGTTATACTGACTTTGTTTTAATGCGAAACGAGTTTTTAAGGCTTGTTGGATCTCCAACTAAGCCCCTAGGTCTTATTATAATATATTATACGTTTGAATACACATTTGGGATCAAAACATGTAATGGCTTGAACCAAGACCACTTTTACAACTAGTGAATCTATAGTTTTGAGGCAAAACGACTCATGATATTATTTTAGTTCCTATTATCTTGGCTTTGTTAATTTCGAGGAAAATTGACTTGTTTCGTCAAATCTGGCCAACTTTTTACCAAGTAAGAATATTGGAGCGATAATGTTAGCTTTGACATTTTTGGAATTTTAAAACATGTTATGAAATCAATTTCAACTTGAAATTGATATTAAAATTCCTCCTAACTTCACTAGTTGAGCCAGTTAGTGTAATTTCATGAATTTTGAAAATATACAAATTATTTTGCTAAGTAGTAGCTAAATAAACTAACATTTTATATCTTATAACCCATTAGGGTTTGTCCTTATTTTCCCTTCCCACTTTTCATGCCGTCACTCTCTTTCTCACTACAAAAAAAAAAAGAGAAACTCTCACTCAATCTCTCTTTCTCTCTTCCCCTCTGCCGAGACCCTCCCTCTCTCTTTTCTCTCACTCCCACCGGCGACGAGCCGCCGCCGCCCAGCCTCCACGGGTCCCGCTTGCGTCGAGCGCCGACTAGTCGGACCTGCCTGCTGCTGTGCAGCTCCTCCGGCACCCATCGTGCGATGCCAACCCACCCAGCCTTCTCGCCGGCGACGATCCAGCGCGTGCCTCACCGCGACACCCACGCGAGGACCCTGACTCGCTCGCCCTTCCCGATGCACCTTCCTCTGGTCTGCGCGAGCCTAACCCCTCTTGGCTTCTTCGAGAAGCACCGCTCCACCACCGAGCTCCCTCGCCTCCATCAAGCGAGCCTTCGCGTATGGCCCTGCCGCGTGCCCAAGTAGCCCGAACCCCATCGAGCTCCGTCCGCCTCGCCTTGCCGGTCCTCACCGCGTCGCCCAGCCCTTCGGACCCCGGCTAGACTCGACCCTCACGGTGGCCAAGCTCCGACAAGTGCACGGCCAGCCCTGCGTCTCCTCTGCACATCCCCGAGTCAGCGCGCGCTATGCTTGCTCACGCCACGCCTCCTGCGCGCGAGCTCCGTCGTGCACCTGGCCACTTCGCGTTGACACCCTCTGCTCGAGGTCCCACAGCCCCGCCCCTCCTCGCTGTCATCTCACACGGCCTCACGTTGGCGACACCAGCGCTGTTATATGTCGTAAGCCACCTCGATCCATCGTTCGAGTGCCGCGAAGCCTAGTTTGTGCTCACTGCCATCGACCCTTCAACAACGTCGTTCTGAGTTCGCCATACCTAACGTTCGAGCTCTCGCCGCTCACGCTAGGTGAGCCGCTGTGGTCAAACTCTTTTGCTCATTTTGATTAATCGTTCATATTGTTTCTAACTTGAACGTTAATTATAGTTGTGTTCGATTTGAGCGCTTTGGTTGGTTTAATATTTGATGATATTGAGATTGCTCGGTGTTGAAATTTATATCGTTGTGAATTTATAAGTGCAAGGTGAAAATTTGATTTTTGGTTGCACTCTTTTGGAAAGTATTTGGTTAGGTAAATTAGTGCTCGGACCTGGAACTTTGATGGGAATTGTGATTTTGCTAGATTCTTAGCTTGATCTTGGTTTCATGACTTGGTTATAAAATAAATAAATAAAAATAATAATAAAAAAAATAAAAAGGGGTTTTTGTCATGAGTTTTTGTGGAATTTCACGATTTACATAAAAGGGTCGTTCTGAAACCATTCTTGCGAAAATGAGTACTCGTGTTGGTTTGGGATTATGAAAATTTGTAAATTGGTCATTTTAGAAATCCAAGATTCTTCGAGTTGTGCGTTTTAAAAATCGAGAATTATCAAGAGGGGTAATATGAATTCGTATTTTGGAAACCATGTGAAAACCATGATGATGTTTGAGTTGTTTGGTTTTTTTAAACTCACCGTGGTTAACATGTAAGGGCAAGTTTAAAATTGTGCCCGTTGGCATGCTTTTGATGATTTGTTTATAGTGACTTTAAAGGTGCTTTTGCATGTAATTTGGGATAACGTTTGGTTGGACAAAATTATGCCAAGGCTTGAAAAACTTTGGTTATTATTGACTTAAAATATCACGGCAAACGGGCTATTATGAGTTAACATGTTTTTATGGGCTTGGTGTTTTATTATGTTTCGTGGCTTTGTTGAGCTTGGTAATTCGAATGCCTTTGAATCATTATCTTAATTGACAAGAGATTTCGAATTTTCTTAAATTAAGATAGATAATAAGAAGAAAATTGTGTGATCTTGAAGATTTGATTTTGTTGCACGAGCCTTGGTTGTATTGGATTGTATTTTTGTAAACGTGCCCGTTTGAGCTTATAACGAGTATCGAGACGCGGGTCCGAACGCTTCGCGTCTTGCTTTTGTTTAAGTTCAAAACTTGATTTGAATTCTTTTATTCTCGTGCTTTACGCAGGAACATCAGCAACGCAAGTTCGAACGCTCGACCATTCACCGCCATTTTTCTAAAGGTATAAGCGGGCGATTGGAAACAAGATCCAAGCATTAAGACTCGATGACATGTTATGTGACTTTTGTAATTAGCTTAGACGTCTATTATTTTATTTTGTGTGGGATCCGAGCCACTGAGGTTCGGTGTTGAATTATGACTATGTTTTGAGATTATTATAGTGAAAATTATTCTACGTGGTTGTTGTGATGGATTATGACCGAAATTAGTTCGGTGCTGGGTTGAAATTAAGTGAAGGCTTCGACCAGGATATCCGAAAAACAGGGAAAACTCTGCCGGATTTTCGGCTCGAAGTTTAGACACTTTTTATGGCTAAGTCAAGGACCATTAGGTCCAAGAATTTCTTTCTCACCTAAGCTTGTCAAGTGACATAACCATTAGTCGGGATTGACGGTTAGTGATGAAGTGACGACATTCGGGACGGAATACCTCTAGAGGGATTTCTCGATAAACTTTTGGTCATCCCACCGTCTAGAGTCCCTTTCTTTTAGTCCATAAATACTTGAAGTTTCTTTCCTCTCAAATAATTAGTGGACTCAAAGTTGACCCTCTAATTCTCGTGTTGGACAGAAGTGTCACACAGCAAACTTCAAAGAGGGACGTTGGGAGAGGAAGATCGCGAAGACCAAGTCGGGAAGCTTAGGACCTCAGGTAAGTGGATCTCCATTGTGGCACGAGCAAACTTTACAATGCTTGAATAAATTATGAATGTGTTGAGATTATATTAAGCACACGATGCTTCTAAAATTGTGGCTATTAGATTGTATGGATCTCAATTCTAGCTAGTGCCGTGAATACAGGCTCTTGATCACGTTCGTCTTGTTTTGTGCAACGAGCCTGCAGGTATGGGACTGTAGGTTCGTTTATGATAGGTTGTATTTTCTAGGTGTGTATTGGTGCGTGTATTTATTTAAATGCTTATCTGTCGGTGGGTATGGGACCACAGACATAAAAACTATACAACTTTCTGGCTCAGGTTATAGTTTAGGGCGTGAGTCCGCTTGCGTGTTTTTATGTTAGTATGACTTATCTGTCTGTGGGTATGGGACCACAGACATAAAATTATACAACTTTCTGGTTCAGGTTCTAATTTAGGGCGTGAGTCCGCTTGCGTGTTTTTATGTTAGTATGACTTATCTGTCTGTGGGTATGGGACCACAGACATAAAACTACTCAACTTCGTAGTTCAGGTTCTAGTGTAGGGTGTAGGTCTGTTTGTGTGTGTATATGTTAGTATGACTTATCTGTAGGTGGGTATGGGACCACAGGCATAAAACTGTTTCTGTTGTTGTTGAGACTTTATTGCAGGTCAAAGAGAAAACTCTAAGACAAGCCAAGCGAAGCGAAACCAATGTATGTATACGGGTAGCGCCCGACGGGGCCGCAAGTCATGATCCGTTCCGAAATAGCCCGACGGGGCCACTGATTACGTTTCGGGACGGCCCGAGGGGCCTTGGGGAGGTCGGCTGACGACCTTTCTCTGTGACAATACTTTGATCATTTGAGTAGGGCCCGACGGGGCCGCGATCATGATTTGGTTCTGAAATAGCCCGACGGGGCCGCGATCATGATTTGGTTCCGAAATAGCCCGACGGGGCCATCATGCATGACAGATTTCGGAACGACCCGAGGGACCTCGCAGAGGTCGGCAAACTACCTTCTGGAACGGCCCGAGGGGCCTTGGGAAGGAGAGCCACGGCCCTCCTCACAACTTATGATTTGACGATCCGGATCGGCCCGACGGGGTAAAGTGCAATAATGAATTCCGAAACGACCCGACGGGGTTACTGGCCGTAAAAAGTTTCAGAATGGGCAGAGAGGCCCAAGGAGGATGAGTCCTCACAAGCATAAAGAATATCGGGACGGTCCGAGGGGCCAAAATCCATAGCATGTCCCGAACTAACCCGATGGGATGATTGCGCAATCAATCCGAAATAGTCCGACGGAACCACCGGTCGTGAGAAGTTTCGGATCGACCCCTAAGAGGTCTAAAATGCTTATAGTTCTAGAACGACCTGTAGAGGGTTTAGATTTGTATTAAGTTCTAAAACGATCCGAGAATGAGTCTAGATTTGTATAAAGTTATAGAACGACCCGCGAACGGGTATAAATGTGTATTCAATTCTATAATGACCCGTAAGGGGTCTAGATTGTGAATAAGTTCTAGAGCAACCCGTAATGGGTCTAAATGTGTATTGAATTCTAGAACGACCTATGAGAGGTCTAGATTGATTATAAGTTCTAGAACGACCCGTAAGGGGTCTGGATGCGAATCGTGTGCACACGTATTTTTATATGCTAAGTCAGAGAGTTGTGAACTTGAGTAAAATTAGAATAAAGTATGAGATTAACTTTATCGAGATTAATGGGTCGTTGAATCCGACCTCGTTATATGTCACAACTCTTTTACAGGTATGGTATCTCGCCTAAGTTCAGTACATTATATCTAAATTCTACTCCGCGGGCAAGATTATTTAAGAGTGACGTTTACTTTTCGAACTACGACGACTCAATCGTCGAGTCTATCCATTTGTTGAATTATAATATTGTGATACCTCTTGATTGTATGTTACCTGCAGACTTAGCAACTTATCTATCTAATCCACTTACTGGGCTATTAGCTCACTAGTGTGCTCGTGTCGCAGGTATCTTATCAAGAAAGCAGAAAGGGCGAAGCGATAACGACGGGCACAGCGATTGTATACGGGACCAACCTGTAAAACTTTACGTGGACTACCGACTAATCGTTGGCAAAGAAAAGTTTTAAATTCCGCATATTTTGTAAATGTTAAAATTAAATTTATTTTGGTTATAGTGAGGATTGGTGAACTTCATGTTTAATGTTAAAAGTTTGGTTTTGTAACTTAATTTAAAAAGTTCAAATTTGACCGTATTTTTAAGAGTTAAAATACCGTTTTGAGTTTTGGGTCGTTACAAAGTTGGTATCAGAGCCACGGTTTAGCCGGTCCTGTAGACAACTCCGTATGCACAAGTGTGGTTCCTTCGTTGTCGCCAATGTGAGTAACCTTTACTTATGCTTCACGAGCAATGAGATGTTAATTTAGTAAAGTTAGTTGCAGGTGTACTTAGATAGTATGAGCAAGATGAGGTGAGAGGATCCAACCGAGACTTGGGACGCGATGTGACCGTCTAGAGACACTTTCATTATGAGTGGTAGTTCTCCACTACCCGTGTTGCCTCGCATTGTTGGTCGTTGAGATCACTTGAAGGAACACAATGGTCATTTTCGAAAGGAACGAAAGTCATTAAAGACACATCAATCACAGATGATCCCCAGCCTAGAGTTTTCTTTGAGTCGCCGATTAGACTCTACTTGATAAAAGCGTAGCACTTTCCTTTTTGCTTGAGCCGAGTATAATAGGTTCTCTTCGAAATAACTAATTAATAATAGAAGCAACCAATCGTTCTGCTGTCATCTTTTTCTAAGCAACCATCCTAAGGCCAGTCCCATCAAAAGTTTCGTGCAGTTGTAAGACCATAGGCTCAGTTGAAAAAAAAAAAAGAGAGCTCGCTTAAATACTTAAAGTGTTAAGTCTTTTCCTACACTGTCACGTCTACCGACTCATGCTCAAGGACAGGTAAAATGCGTTAGAGTCATGAATTATTTTGAAAGCGTGTACGATGGGTTTTATGAGGCTTGATCTAGCGTCACTTTGGAGATTAAAAAGCCCTTGAAAGGCTCGATTTGCGTTAAACTGATTATAAGCACTTGGTTATTGTGCAAAGTGAGTTTTTAAAGCGTGTTGGAGCTCCAAATGAGTCCCTAAGACTTGTTAATATATATTATATGTTTAAATACACATTTGTTATCAAAAAAACTATGCTAGACTCACTTCGGAGCCAAAAAAGACCTTTAAAGGATCGATTACGACAAAACTAGTTATAATTACTATGTTTTAATACGAAATGAGTTTTTAACGCTTGTTGGAGCTCCAAATGAGTCCCTAAGACTTAATGCTATATATTTTACTTTTAAATACTCATTTGGGATCAAAACAACTTTGCCAGAGTCACTTCGGAGCCAAAACAATCCTTTAAAGGGTCATTTGGGTCAAACTAGTTATATAGACATTGTTTTAGCACGAAATGAATTTTTAATTCTTGTTTGATCTCCAAATGAGTTCCTAAGACTAAGTATAATAAAATATATGTTCAAACACTCATTTAGGAACAAAACAACATTCAGTGTTGCTTCGGAACTAAAAAAGCCCTTTAAATGCTCGATTTCGGCAAAATGAGTTTTTAAGGCTTGTTGGATCTCCAACTAAGTTCCTAGGTCTTCTTATAATATATTATACGTTTGAATACAAATTTGGGATCAAAACAATTTTGCCAGAGTCACTTTGGAGCCGAAAAGAACTTTAAAGGCTCGATTTTAGCAAAACTACTAAAAAGAACTTAGTTTTTGCGTGAATTGAATTTTTAAGTGTTGTTATAGCTCCAAATGAGTCTCTAAGACTTATTATAATACAATATGTTTTCAAATAATCATTTAGTATCAAAACAACTTTGCTAGAGACACGTTGGAGCTTAAAAAGCCCTTTAAGGGCTCGATTTGCGTAAAACTGATTATAAGCACTTAGTTATTGCATGAAGTGAGTTTTTAAAGCTTGTTGCAGCTCCAAATGAGTCCCTAAGACTTAAGATAATATATTATATGTTTAAATACACATTTGTGATAAAAAAAAAACTTTGCTAGAGTCCCTTCGGAGCCGTTTAAAGGCACGATTACGGCAAAACTAGTTATAATGAATTTATTTAAATGCGAAATGAGAATTTAACGCTTGTTGGAGCTCGAAATGAGTCCCTAAGACTTTTTACCATATATTTTACTTTTAAATACTCATTTGTTATCAAAACAACTTTGCCAGATGTTCTTCGGAGTCAAAAAAGTCCTTTAAAGGCTCGATTTGGGTCAAACAAGTTATAACGACATTGTTTTAGTGCGAAATGAGTTTTTAACGCTTGTTTGACCTCAAAATGAGTTCCTAAGACTAAGTATAACAAAATATATGTTCAAATACGCATTTAGCAACAAAACAACGTTGCTAGAGTCACTTCGGAACCAAAAAAGCCCTGACTTTGCTCGATTTCGGCAAAACTAGTTATACTGACTTTGTTTTAACGCGAAATGAGTTTTTAAGGCTTGTTTGAGCTCCAACTGAGTCCCTAAGTCTTATTATAATATATTATACGTTCGAATAAATATTTGGGATCAAAACAACTTTGCTAGAGTCACTTCGGAGCCAAAAAAGCCCTTTAAAGGTTCGATTACGACAAAACTAGTTCTAATGACTATGTTTTAATACGAAATGAGTTTTTAATGCTTGTTGGAGCTCCAAATGAGTCGCTAAGACTTATTGCTATATATTTTACTTTTAAATACTCATTTGGGATCAAAACAACTTTGCCAGAGTCACTTCGGAGCCAAAACAATCCTTTAACGGCTAATTTTGGTCAAACTAGTTATAACAACATTGTTTTAGCACGAAATGAGTTTTTAATTCTTGTTTGATCTCCAAGTGAGTTCCTAAGACTAAGTATGATAAAATATATGTTCAAACACTTATTTAGGAACAAAACAACGTTGAGCATCACTTCGGAACCAAAAAAGCCCTTTAAATGCTTGATTTCGGCAAAATTAGTTATACTGATTTTGTTTTAGTGCGAAACGTGTTTTTAAGGCTTTTTAGATCTCCAACTAATTCCCTAGGTCTTATTATAATATATTATACGTTTGAATACACATTTGGGATCAAAACAATTTTGCCAGAGTCACTTCGAAGCCAAAAAGCCCTTTAAAGGCTCGATTTTGGCAAAACTCGTCAAAAGGACTTAGTTTTTGCGTGAATTGAATTTTTAAGTGTTGTTATAGCTCCAAATGAGTCTTTAAGACTTATTATAATACAATATATTTTCAAATAATCATTTAGTATCAAAACAAGTTTGCTAAAGTTACGTTGGAGTTTAAAAAGCACTTTAAAGGCTCGATTTGCGTAAAACTGATTATAAGTACTTAGTTATTGCATGAAGTGAGTTTTTAAGGCTTGTTTGAGCTCCAAATGAGTCCCTAAGACTTACGATAATATATTATATGTTTAAATACACATTTGTGATAAAAAAAAATTTACTAGAGTCCCCTTTAAAGGCACGATTACGGCAAAACTAGTTATAATGAATTTATTTTAATGCGAAATGAGATTTTAATACTTGTTGGAGCTCCAAATGAGTCCCTAAGACTTTTTACCATATATTTTACTTTTAAATACTCATTTGTTATCAAAACAACTTTGCCAGAGTTACTTCGGAGCCAAAAAAGTCCTTTAAAGGCTCGATTTGGGTCAAACAAGTTATAATGACATTATTTTGCGCGAAATGAGTTTTTAACGCTTGTTTGACCTCAAAATGAGTTCCTCAGACTAAGCATAATAAAATATATGTTCAAATACGCATTTAGGAACAAAACAACGTTGCTAGAGTCACTTCAGAACCAAAAAAGCCCTTTAAAGGATCGATTACGACAAAACTAGTTATACTGACTATGTTTTAATATGAAATGAGTTTTTAACGCTTGTTGGAGCTTTAAATTAGTCCCTAAGACTTATTGCTATATCTTTTACTTTTAAATACTCAATTGGCATCAAAACAACTTTGCCAGAGTCACTTTGGAGCTAAAACAGTCATTTAAAGGCTCATTTGGGTCAAACTAGTTATAACGTCATTGTTTTAGCGCGAAATGAGTTTTTAATTCTTGTTTGATCTACAAATGAGTTCGTAAGACTAAGTATCATAAAATATATGTTCAAATACTCATTTAGGGATAAAACAACGTTGTTAGCGTCACTTCCGAACAAAAAAAGCCCTTTAAATGCTCGATTTTGGCAAAACTAGTTATACTGACTTTGTTTTAGCGTGAAACGAGTTTTTAAGGCTTGTTGGACATCCAACTAAGTCCCTAGGTCTTATTATAACATATCATACGTTTGAATACACATTTGGGATCAAAACATTTTTGCCAGAGTCACTTCGGAGCCAAAAAGCCCTTTAAAGGCTCGATTTTGGCAAAACTAGTCAAAAGGACTTAGTTTTTGCGTGAATTGACTTTTTAAGTGTTGTTATAGCTCCAAATGAGTCTCTAAGACTTATTATAATAAAATATATTTTCAAATAATCGTTTAGGATCAATACAAGTTTGCTAGAGTCGCTTTGGAGCTTAAAAAGCCCTTTAAAGGCTCGATTTGCGTAAAACAGATTATAAGCACTTAGTTATTGCGTGAAGTGAGTTTTTAAATCTTGTTGGAGCTCCAAATGAGTCCCTAAGACTTATTATAATATATTATGTGTTTAAATAAACATTTGTGATAAAAAAACACTTTGCTAGAGTCACTTCGGAGCCAAAAAAACCCTTTAAAGGCACGATTACGGCAAAACTAGTTATAATGAATTTATTTTAATACGAAATTAGATTTTAACGCTTGTTGGAGCTCCAAATGAGTCCCTAAGACTTTTTACCTTATATTTTACTTTTAAATACGCATTTGTTATCAAAACAACTTTGCCAGAGTTACTTCGGAGCCAAAAAAGTCCCTTAAAGGCTCGATTTGGGTCGAACAAGTTGTAACGACATTGTTTTGGCGTGAAATGAGTTTTTAACGCTTGTTTGACCTCAAAATGAGTTCCTCAGACTAAGCATAATAAAATATATGTTCAAATACGCATTTAGGAACAAAACAACGTTGCTAGAGTCACTTCGGAACCAAAAAAGCCCTTTAAATGCTCGATTTCGGCAAAATTAGTTATACTGATTTTGTTTTTAACGCGAAATGAGTTTTTAAGGCTTGTTGGAGCTCCAACTGAGTCCCTAAGTCTTATTATAATATATTATACGTTTGAATACACATTTGGGATCATAACAACTTTGCTAGAGTCACTTCGGAGCCAAAAAAAGCCCTTTAAAGGCTCGATTTTGGCAAAACTAGTCAAAAGGACTTAGTTTTTCCGTGAATTGACTTTTTAGATCTTGTTATAGCTTTAAATGTGTCTCTAAGACTTATTATAATATAATATATTTTCAAATACTCATTTAGGATCAAAACAAGTTTGCTAGCGTCACTTTGGAGCTTAAAAAGCCCTTGAAAGGCTCGAGTTGCATTAAACTGATCCTAAGCACTTAGTGAATATGAGAAGTGAGTTTTTAAAGCTTGTTGGAGCTCCAAACGAGTCCCTAAGACTTGTTAATATATATTATATGTTTAAATACACATTTGTGATCTAAACAACTATGCTAGAGTCACTTCGGAGCCAAAAAAGCCATTTAAAGGATCGATTACGACAAAACTAGTTATACTGACTATGTTTTAATCCGAAATGAGTTTTTAACGCTTGTTGGAGCTCCAAATGAGTCCCTAAGACTTATTGCTATATATTTTACTTTTAAATACTCAATTGGGATCAAAACAACTTTGCCAGAGTCACTTCGGAGCCAAAACAGTCATTTAAAGGCTTATTTGGGTCAAACTAGTTATAACGTCATTGTTTTAGCGCGAAATGAGTTTTTAATTCTATTTGATCTCTAAATGAGTTCATAAGACTAAGTATAATAAAATATGTGTTCAAATACTCATTTAGGGACAAAACAACGTTGCTAGCGTCACTTCCGAACAAAAAAAGCCCTTTAAATGCTCGATTTTGGCAAAACTAGTTATACTGACTTTGTTTTAGCGCGAAACGAGTTTTTAAGGCTTGTTGGATCTCCAACTAAGTCCCTAGGCCTTATTATAATATATCATACGTTTGAATACACATTTGGGATCATAAAATTTTTGCCAGAGTCACTTCGGAGCCAAAAAGCCCTTTAAAGGCTCGATTTTGACAAAACTAGTCAAAAGGACTTAGTTTTTGCGTGAATTAATTTTTAAGTGTTGTTATGGCTCCAAATGAGTCTCTAAGACTTATTATAATACAATATATTTTCAAATAATCATTTAGGATCAAAACAAGTTTGCTACAGTCGCTTTGGAGCTTAAAAAGCCCTTTAAAGGCTCGATTTGCGTAAAACTGATTATAAGCACTTAGTTATTGCGTGAAGTGAGTTTTTAAATCTTGTTGGAGCTCCAAATGAGTCTCTAAGACTCATTATAGCATATTATGTGTTTAAATACACATTTGTGATAAAAAAAACTTTGCTAGACTCACTTTGGAGCTAAAAAAGCCCTTTAGAGGCACGATTACGTCAAAACTAGTTATAACGAATTTATTTTAATGCGAAATTAGATTTTAATGCTTTTTGGAGCTCTAAATGAGTCCCTAAGACTTTTTACCATATATTTTACTTTTAAATACTCATCTGTTATCAAAACAACTTTGCCAGAGTTACTTCGGAGCCAAAAAAGTCCCTTAAAGGCTCGATTTGGGTCAAACAAGTTATAACGACATTGTTTTGGCGCGAAATGTGTTTTTAACGCTTGTTTGAGCTCAAAATGAGTTCCTCAGACTAAGCATAATAAAATATATGTTCAAATACGCATTTAGGAACAAAACAACGTTGCTAGAGTCACTTCGGAACCAAAAAAGCCCTTTAAATGCTCGATTTCGGCAAAATTAGTTATACTGATTTTGTTTTTAACGCGAAATGAGTTTTTAAGGCTTGTTGGAGCTCCAACTGAGTCCCTAAGTCTTATTATAATATATTATACGTTTGAATACACATTTGGGATCATAACAACTTTGCTAGAGTCACTTCGGAGCCAGAAAAAGCCCTTTAAAGGCTCGATTTTGGCAAAACTAGTCAAAAGGACTTAGTTTTTCCGTGAATTGACTTTTTAGATCTTGTTATAGCTTTAAATGTGTCTCTAAGACTTATTATAATATAATATATTTTCAAATACTCATTTAGGATCAAAACAAGTTTGCTAGCGTCACTTTGGAGCTTAAAAAGCCCTTGAAAGGCTCGAGTTGCGTTAAACTGATCCTAAGCACTTAGTGAATATGAGAAGTGAGTTTTTAAAGCTTGTTGGAGCTCCAAACGAGTCCCTAAGACTTGTTAATATATATTATATGTTTAAATACACATTTGTGATCTAAACAACTATGCTAGAGTCACTTCGGAGCCAAAAAAGCCATTTAAAGGATCGATTACGACAAAACTAGTTATACTGACTATGTTTTAATCCGAAATGAGTTTTTAACGCTTGTTGGAGCTCCAAATGAGTCCCTAAGACTTATTGCTATATATTTTACTTTTAAATACTCAATTGGGATCAAAACAACTTTGCCAGAGTCACTTCGGAGCCAAAACAGTCATTTAAAGGCTTATTTGGGTCAAACTAGTTATAACGTCATTGTTTTAGCGCGAAATGAGTTTTTAATTCTTATTTGATCTCTAAATGAGTTCATAAGACTAAGTATAATAAAATATGTGTTCAAATACTCATTTAGGGACAAAACAACGTTGCTAGCGTCACTTCCGAACAAAAAAAGCCCTTTAAATGCTCGATTTTGGCAAAACTAGTTATACTGACTTTGTTTTAGCGCGAAACGAGTTTTTAAGGCTTGTTGGATCTCCAACTAAGTCCCTAGGCCTTATTATAATATATCATACGTTTGAATACACATTTGGGATCATAAAATTTTTGCCAAAGTCACTTCGGAGCCAAAAAGCCCTTTAAAGGCTCGATTTTGACAAAACTAGTCAAAAGGACTTAGTTTTTGCGTGAATTAATTTTTAAGTGTTGTTATGGCTCCAAATGAGTCTCTAAGACTTATTATAATACAATATATTTTCAAATAATCATTTAGGATCAAAACAAGTTTGCTACAGTCGCTTTGGAGCTTAAAAAGCCCTTTAAAGGCTCGATTTGCGTAAAACTGATTATAAGCACTTAGTTATTGCGTGAAGTGAGTTTTTAAATCTTGTTGGAGCTCCAAATGAGTCTCTCAGACTCATTATAGCATATTATGTGTTTAAATACACATTTGTGATAAAAAAAACTTTGCTAGACTCACTTTGGAGCTAAAAAAGCCCTTTAGAGGCACGATTACGTCAAAACTAGTTATAACGAATTTATTTTAATGCGAAATTAGATTTTAACGCTTTTTGGAGCTCTAAATGAGTCCCTAAGACTTTTTACCATATATTTTACTTTTAAATACTCATCTGTTATCAAAACAACTTTGCCAGAGTTACTTCGGAGCCAAAAAAGTCCCTTAAAGGCTCGATTTGGGTCAAACAAGTTATAACGACATTGTTTTGGCGCGAAATGTGTTTTTAACGCTTGTTTGAGCTCAAAATGAGTTCCTCAGACTAAGCATAATAAAATATATGTTCAAATACGCATTTAGGAACAAAACAACGTTGCTAGAGTCACTTCGGAACCAAAAAAGCCCTTTAAATGCTCGATTTCGGCAAAATTAGTTATACTGATTTTGTTTTTAACGCGAAATGAGTTTTTAAGGCTTGTTGGAGCTCCAACTGAGTCCCCAAGTCTTATTATAATATATTATACGTTTGAATACACATTTGGGATCATAACAACTTTGCTAGAGTCACTTCGGAGCCAAAAAAAGCCCTTTAAAGGCTCGATTTTAGCGCGAAATGAGTTTTTAATTCTTATTTGATCTCTAAATGAGTTCATAAGACTAAGTATAATAAAATATGTGTTCAAATACTCATTTAGGGACAAAACAACATTGCTAGCGTCACTTCCGAACAAAAAAAGCCCTTCAAATGCTCGATTTCGGCAAAACTAGTTATACTGACTTTGTTTTAGCGCGAAACGAGTTTTTAAGGCTTGTCGGATCTCCAACTAAGTCCCTAGGCCTTATTATAATATATCATACGTTTGAATACACATTTGGGATCAAAACATTTTTGCCAGAGTCACTTCGGAGCCAAAAAGCCATTTAAAGGCTCGATTTTAATTCTATAAGATTTAGAACTATAAGAGCTGAGCATAATCGTATTTAATTCTAGCAAACGGACGCGTGAGTTAGGGTTAAAAACATAATTAGGTCAATAAGCGAAAGCTGCGACGTAATTTATAATCCCTTAGACTAGTATAAAATTGAAAATTGTAGTGATGAGTTAGTAATTGATTGAATTGAAGAAGCATCGAGGGAAGCCAATTGACCCTAGTATTTAGTTAATTGAGTGAATCAGTTGCAATTTCAGTTATTTGTCATTTTAAATTAATTGTTTTGTTTATTTTAATTTACAACATTCATCTAAACTCGATTTCTAGACAAAATAGTTCTTTATTAATAGTAGTAATTAGATATAGACATTTGTTCTCCGTGGGACGATATTCGGACTCACAATCCACTGTATTACTTGAATGACCCGTGCACTTACGGTTACAAATTCGCGTGTGTTTTCGAGCGAAAAAGTTTTTGGCGCCGTTGCCGGGGAACAAAGCGTCTAACTTTGTTTAATACTACAATAAACGAGAATTATTTTGATTTAGAGTTTTATTTTTACTTAACTAACGTTTGCCGGTCTCTTTTGTGCATTTGCTTCATAGGTATATGCCAAGGTCGAGTGGTCACCACATATTACCACTCGATCCAGAGATTGAACGCACACTTCGGTCGTTGAGGAAGATCAACAGGAATTTGTCATCCGAGTTCACAATGGCCGACGACTTATCGGCTGCGCAACAAGCACGGAATACCAATGTTCTACAGGCTCAACAGGGGCAACAACCTTAGAATGAAGCCCGTACACTTCGAGATTACTTGAGGCCTATCGTTAATGAAAATTATTCGGGGATTCGGCGACAGGCCATCAATGCCAACAATTTCGAGTTGAAACCCGAATTGATCGCCATGGTTCAGCAGCAGCAGTTTGGGGGTTTGCCATCTGAAGATCCTCATAACCACCTATCATCCTTTCTGGAGCTGTGCGACACCGTAAAGTATAATGGTGTGCCCCATGACACAATAAAGCTACAATTGTTCCCGTTCTCTCTGCGGAACAAGGCTCGCACATGGTTCCATGCTCTTCCAAAGGGGTCCATTGAAACTTGGGATGCAATGGTGCAGAAGTTTCTTACAAAGTTTTTCCCTCCACAAATGACTTCGCAGCTGAGAGTTGAGATAAGCCAATTCCGACAAGGGGAAAACGAATCACTTTATGATGCTTGGGATAGGTTTAAGGATATGTTAAGGAGGTGTCCAGAACACGGGTTCGAGCTATGGTTTCAAGCTCAAACGTTCTACAATGGTTTGAACTATGCCACTAGAAGTATGGTGGATGCTGCAACAGGTGGTTCTGTAATGAATAAGACAGCTGAGGAAGCAACTGAACTTTATGAAGAGATGTCCACAAGTCACTACCAAGCACCATCGGATAGGAACGTGGGTAGGCGAGTTGCAGGGGTTCTAGAGGTGGACAAACTATCCGCCATTCAGGCTCAGCTAGCCTCACTCACCAACAAGCTGTCGAGCCAAAAAGGGCCAACCATGGGACAAGTGGTTGCAATGCAGAGCCAGCAAGAACAGGCTTCGCAACAAGAAGAACATTTTGGGGTAGAAGATGTTCAGTTTGTGGGAAACAGGAATTATCAATTCCGGCCAAACAACAATCTGCCCGCTCACTACCATCCCGGGTTAAGGAATCATGAAAACTTCTCCTATAGCAACCCAAGAAATGCTCTGAATGCGCCGCCTCCTGGTTTCCAAGGGCAATCCTCCTCAGATTACACCATGCCTGTGGAAAATAGGGCATCAACTCTGGAGGACAACCTCAACGCTTTCGTGAACGAATCAAGAAAGAGAATGGAGGCTTATGATAAGCGCTTCAACAGTTTGGAGATTCACTGCACGAACATGGGAGCCTCTATCAAAACTCTGGAAACTCAAATTGGACAATTGGCCATGGCAGTTAAGGAGCAAGCAACCCGATCTCTCTCAAATGATGCAGAGAACAATGTAAGGGTATGCAAGGCAATCATGGTAAAGAGTGGCCCAAAAGTAAAAGCGACAATAGAGAGCAATTGTGAGGTTACGGCTCTAACGAAAGCCAAAAAGGAAACACTCGCAGTGAGAGTTGAGAAGGAGCCAGTTACGCCAGGAAGAATAATGTTTCCTGACAACCCTCCGAAGATTACCACGCCACTCCCGTACCCTCAGCGCTTCAAGAAGCAGACCCTCGATGAACAATTCACTAAGTTCCTTGAGGTGTTCAAGAAACTGCACATCAACATTCCATTTGCAGATGCCTTGGAACACATGCCAAATTGTGCAAAGTTCTTGAAGAAGATGATGGCAAAGAAGCACAAAGTGGAAGAGGTCAGGATGGTCAGTTTAACTGAGGAATGCAGCGCAATAATCCAAAGGAAGCTACCGAAGAAGGAGAAAGACCCCGGGAGCTTTGCCATACCTTGCATGATCGACGACACCACACTCACCAATGTGCTGTGATTTGGGCGCAAGCATCAATTTAATGCCGCTATCTATCTTTAAGAAGCTTGGACTCCAAGAAGCAAAACCAACAACCATAGCACTACAAATGGCCGACCGCTCTATCGCCAAACCATGGGGAGTGATTGAAGATGTGCTCATAAAAGTCGACAAGTTTATCTACCCGGGAGACTTTGTTGTATTAGATATGGGAGATGTTACTGAGGTCCCACTAATCCTGGGACGACCATTCTTAGCCACGGGCAGAGCCTTAATTAACGTCGAAGCAGGTTGTCTTACGCTTCGAGTGGACAATGAGCAAGTCCACTTTCACAAGTCCCATTCAGCCAAACTATATGAAATAAAGCCCATGAGAAAACAAGAGGAGGTAGACGAGAAAGCAGTAAGAATGTCTGAATCCGAAGGCAGGACTCTACAGAAAGAGCCAACCAAACTGGTTTCGATAACAAGACGTTTACGGTTATACCTCAAACGTCTGAAAAGGCGTGACAAGACCCCGAATACCAAAGTCGTGCCAACAGCCGTTCCAGCCGCAGATGAAATTCATAAAAGGAAGCATCAATTCGCAGTAGAATTACTTGGGCAACCAAGAGATCAGAATATCGAGTGAAGATGCAGCGTCAAGATGGACGTTAAATGGATTGGCTTCTCGGGAGGCAACCCGAGCAGTATTTTATGTTTTCGTTTTTAAGTTTTGTTTCTTTTTATTTTTATTTTATTTTATTTCCATTTTTATTGTTTTATTTTCATTTTCTAGTTGAAAGTTCGACATGATTACTAATAATTTTGTTTTTGATTTTCAGATAAAAAAAATTAAAAAATTTGGGCTGCACAGATTCAACGCCGATCGATCGCAGAAATAGAGCGATCGATCGCGGCTCATCCCCATCACGCCCTTCACCAAGGCCGAGCCGTCGCCGATCGGTCGGGAGAAAAATGCCAATCGATCGCGAGAATCTGCTGCGATCGATCGCAAGAAACGACTGAGGGCACCCGATCGATAGCCGATCGATCGCAAGGCTTGAGCCGATCGATCGGCAAGGCGCGTACATGTCTAAAACGGTGCGTTTCACTTCTCTTCGAGGTTTTTTTAACTTCACACCAACCCTATTTCGCCCAAACACCACTCCCTCACCCTTGCTCGACCCCGCCGATCGTTCCTCTCGCCCTCTCTCTTCTTCCTCCCTTCCCAAACACTATACGCTCTCGCTCGTCCCTCTCCTTCGCCACCAGCTATTTCCCCCCCAACCAAACAAACAAACTCTCCCCTCACCAGATATTTTCTCCACCCACCCAACCCACAACCCTCGCGAGCTCACGCCCCCTCACTCCGTGCCCTCCACGCCGAGTCGCCCCTCACACCGAGCGCCGCTCAGCCTCGCTCTGTGCCCTCCACGCCGAGCATCGCCCCGTCCTCAGTCGCACTTGTCGCGAGCCCCGCGCGCTCTCCTGCCGTGCCAGCCATCCCGTCCTCGCGCCCGCCATCCCGTCTTCGCTCCCTCACTCGTCCGCGCTCCACCCTCCGCCGTGCACCGACTTCCAAACGCCGCTTTCACACAGCGCACCGCCTTCACCGCCGGCTATCTCGCGCTCTTCAGAGGTTTGCCATTTTTCTTCTCCGAGGCCCCTTGGTTGTTGGCACGATTTGTTAGGTTGTGGTTCTTTGTTTGGAATATTGCTGCTACAATTGTTCTGTGGGGTGGGAGTCGTGATTCTAGTGTCTTATTGGGTATTTTAGCACTGTTGGTGGTCGTGTTAGTGGGTTTGTGTTACTGTTTTATTGCTGCGGGTTTGTTCGTGTGCGGTTCTTTGTTGTGATTGTGGCGTTCAGTTATAGACTTCTCCGTAATGGCTAAGAGAAAGACTAGAGTGCCGGCCGAGATGGTGCGCCGACCCGCCGTGTCTTTTTCTCAAGTGTTTGTCAATTCAGATGCCGAACGACTCTATAAGCACTTTGTGCAGTCTGGCCAACCAACGCACGTGGAGTGCGACTTCGCGCACGAGCCCAGCGACGGTCATTTACAGGCTCAGATACGCCGGCTCGGCTGGCAACGGTTGTGCGATCAACCTTGCGCAACTAATGTGGTCGTGGTCCGGGAGTTCTATGCCAACGCTCACTTTAACAGACCGGGCAAAGTCGTGTTGGTTCGCGGCAAGGACGTGTCCTTCAGCTTGGCCACCCTACGGAGCGTTCTCAACCTCCCCACGGTAGCGGATGACGATTTCCATCGCTTATTACATGAGGGTGCCGATTATGAGGCTCTTTTGCAGGAGATGGGTTTCCCAGGCTCCCATTGGTCTTATTCGGCCTCCAACCCGACCAAGCCACTGCATGTCCGTGCCAACACTCTCAACCGCTTCGCGCATGCATGGTATCATCTCATCCGCCACAATCTCATGCCGACCTCCCAGAGATCGGAGATTACAACAGACCGCGCCCTCCTCACCTACTGCATCTGCTCCGGCCGCTCCATCGATGCCGCCACGATATTCAAAGACTACATCTGCCATCGGGAGAATCTTGGGCAGCACCCGGCGGCACTCACTCATATCACCTACTTGTGTGCTCAGGCCGGTGTGCCGATGAGCGACGAGGAGATGACTTTGGGGCCGAAGAAGTTTAACCACGACAGCCTGATGATATTCAAACAGTGGCCCGGCGGTACCCCAGACCCTGACGGGATGGGCTTTTTGCCTTTCCACAATCAACCTCCGCTCCCGCCACCACCCGCAGCCCCACCGCGCATTAGGCACATGAACATGATTCCGACTCAGAACATAGACGCCGGAGTTGATGAAGAACGGGAGCGCCGCCAAGCTGCGCGCCGATCGCGTCGCCAATCCCAGCCAGGCGAGGGCTCCTCATCCAGTGCCCCACCACCAGAGCCCCATTCATTCGACTCCCTCGCCACACTGATGACTCAGGGTTTCGAGACTCTGCGATTGGGTCAGGAGTCTCTACAGTTGGATCTGGATAGCCTCCTTCGCCGTGTGTCCGACATGCAGAACCGCCAGTACCACCTCGCCCAGCACTTGCACAACCTGGAGGTGGACCTACAGCACCAACCGCGGGAGCCATTCCCCGACTTCCTCTTGCAGCCATACCGCAGCCCGTCCCCGGACCGACCCGACGTTGAGTGGGAATCGTGGCCCGAATAGGCCCCCCTTCCACCGCTTTATTTGAGACAGTGAGGACACTGTCTATTCCAAGTTTGGGGGGGTGCTTTCCATTGCATGGCAAGGACGCAGCAACCCGAGCGAGAGGAGTCACATTTCTATCTTTATTTTCTATTAGTTGTATTTTAATTATTGTTGAACTATCTCATTTTCATTTACTTTATTTTTAGGTTATTAGGTTTATTTTTGTAGCTTGTTTTCATTATGCATGTTTATAAACTTGGCTATTGTATGAATTCTAACGAAATGTTTAGTGTTTCTTTCAATTGTGCAATGGCGTGAGTCGATGATGAGGACTGGCACGAAGTCGAGTCCTGCGTTGTGTCGTAAGTTTTTCTCCTTCTTTGAGTATAACATTGATAGTAAACTTAGGATTTGGCTATTTCACATTCCATGCACGTAATATTTCTCTTGAAATTCGACTGATGAATGTATGCAATAGAAGTTCTTTCTGATAATGCTTATTCGAGATCTCTAGAACCCGACCTTAGTTGCTTTTCGAGGCGAAATCCTAGTAACAAGAACTTGAGGAAATGATTAAGGCCATCATTTGGACCGTTTGAGCCTAAATAGCACACCTTGGACAATATGCCTTTGCACCCATAGTTTTGAGCCTATAACCACCATTTATTTCAGATTTTACCAACCTGTGACATTTACAGACCCACTAGCCTTACATTATCCACAATCACCCTTGTTCACCTAGACTGCAATGCTTAATTTTGTATGAAGGAGAGTGATTATGTTAACAATGTAGAGCCTAAAACCCAATTTCGTTACCCGTATGAACCATAAAAATATTGGATAAAAAAAAAGTATCCAATGTTCTAATTTAACAAGGGTAGTTAAAACGAAGTTTGGGGGAAGGGTGGTTTGGTGTTTTGGTAATCGAAAAAAAAAATTGAAAGAAAAAGGTGTGAAAAGATTCAGTGGTGTTGTCATAAGGGCATGGGGTTAGGTGAACATCGAGCTTAAAATTAACCTTCAACCTACCTTAGCTGAGGCCGCAATATTACAAGCCGAAAAGTCCTTTTGATCCTCAATTACTTGTGTTCTACATTAGTGAGATTAGCGACGGGGTCGGGCTTTTGGTGATTCTCTTCGGTATGAACCGTTAAGTCTTCTTGAGTATGCAGTAGTCGGTTGGATGAAAGAGGAACCGCACACACACACTTGAAAGGCCATTTTCGAGGTAAGCTTGATCTGTAAAAACTCTAGGAGGATGAGGACTTCGATACCATAAGGGAATCAGTGAAATGTCCCTGAGAACTATCCATGCCATGCACGACAAAGAATCCAGATGTTGAAGTTAGAATCATACGTTGCTTTGTTTTCATTTAGGATTATTCATTCATTCATTCATTCATTTATCCAATTATCATTCATTCATTCATTCATTCATGTTTAAGATAGGAGTCATGCATCATAGAATTCAAATTTGTGCTCCATTGTTGCTTGAGGACAAGCAATGATTCAAGTTTGAGGGTGTGATAAGCGAGCAAAATACTCACGTATATATCGCAAATTAGGGCTTGAATTGTTGATTAATTCCTCAAGTTTATGTTATTTAATGAGTTTTGTGAGTGTACAGGTGATTTAAGTACATGTACGGAAACCGAGGTGAAAAAGTACACAAAACGGAACATTATGGAGCAAAGGAAAACAGGAAGATAAAGACAGAGCCATCGCCGATCGATCGCGGCATAGCAGCCGATCGATAGGCACGAGTTGCAAAAAATGAGAAAAAAAAGGCAGAGGACTTGCCGATCGATCGCGGATCATCAGCCGATCGATCGGCCGAAGTTTCAAAGAAAGCAGCGAGAAGCCAGAGAGCCTGCCGATCGATCGCGCTAAACTAGCCGATCGATCGGCTAAACTACGCAACTCACACAGAAGGAACGCCGATCGATCGGGAGCCACGATTCCTGAGAACGCATAAGCGCCGATCGATCGCAAGTTATCAGCCGATCGATCGGCCAGACCTCCTGAAGCAGAACGACGTCGTTTTCCAAGCGTAAAAGGTTCCGAAATTCCTCCAAAATTAGGTCAAACATTGTGCTCTATAAATAGAACACAGTTTGGACGAAGAAAGGAGATTTGGAGACGAAAAAAGACTTTTGACACGGAGAAACTCAAGAGAACAAGAAGAAGAAGATTGAGCATTCATCGGAGCTGAAGGATTCGTGAAGATCATCGATTTTCAGAGTTTTCTTACTCTTATTCTCTTCGTATCTTCTTCCCTTCTAATTCTATGTTTATCATGAACTTGAGAATTCATTATTTGCTGTACATAATTATGAGAGGCTAAATCTCTCTTTCTAGGAGATTGGCTGAACTCGATGTAGACTCTTTTCAATTATAAGTAATAAATTTCTGCAATATTCAGTTTATATTCTTGTGATTTTTGCTGGTTTATTTTATTTTCTGTTGCAATTGAAAGATTGAATAGAAGAATTTAGGTTTAATTTAATTAAACTCGAGAGAGGAAATTGAATTGAATCGGGAATAGTAAGAACCACAACTTAGACATCATAAGGACCGAGAGGTGATTGATAGTCTAGGTAGTCTAGCTATAAATCGTAGGGACCGAGAGGTGATCGATTTAGAACTATAAGAGCTGAGCATAATCGTATTTAATTCTAGCAAACGGACGCGTGAGTTAGGGTTAAACACATAATTAGGTCAATAAGCGAAAGCTGCGACGTAATTTATAATCTCTTAGACTAGTATAAAATTGAAAATTGTAGTGATGAGTTAGTAATTGATTGAATTGAGGAAGCATCGAGGGAAGCCAATTGACCCTAGTATTTAGTTAATTGAGTGAATCCGTCACAATTTCAGTTATTTGTCATTTTAAATTAATTGTTTTGTTTATTTTAATTTACAACATTCATCTAAACTCGATTTCTAGACAAAATAGTTCTTTATTAATAGTAGTAATTAGATATAGACATTTGTTCTCCGTGGGACGATATTCGGACTCACAATCCACTTTATTACTTGAATGACCCATGCACTTGCGGTTACAAATTCGCGTGTGTTTTCGAGTGAACAAATATATTTTCAAATTCTCATTTAGGATCAAAATAAGTTTGCTAGAGTCACTTTGTAGTTTAAAAAGCCCTTTAAAGGCTCGATTTGCGTAAAGCTGATTATAAGCACTTAGTTATTGCGTGAAGTGAGTTTTTAAAGCTTGTTGGAGCTCCAAATGAGTCCCAAAGACATATTATAATATATTATATGTTTAAATACATATTTGTGATAAAAAAAACTTTGCTAGAGTCACTTCGGATCCAAAAAAGCCCTTTAGAGGATAGATTAAAGGATCGATTACAGCAAAACTAGTCATAATGGCTTTGTTTTAATGCGAAATGCATTTTTAACGCTAGTTGGAACTCCAAATGAGTCCCTAAGGCTTTTTACAATATATTTTACTTTTAAATACTCATTTGTTATCAAAACAACTTTGCCAGAGTTACTTCGGAGCTAAAAAAGTCCTCTAAAGGCTCGATTTGGGTCAAACAAGTTATAACGACATTGTTTTACCGCGAAATGAGTTTTTAATGCTTGTTTGCCCTTTAAATGAGTTCCTAATAGAAAGTATAATAAAATATATGTTCAAATACTCATTTAGGAACAAAACAACGTTGCTAGAGTCACTTCGGAACAAAAAAAAGCTCTTTAAATGCTCAATTTCAGCAAAACTAGTTATACTGAGTTTGTTTTAACGTGAAATGAGTTTTTAAGTCTTGTTGGAGCTCCAACTGAGTCCCTATGTCTTATTATAATATATTATACGTGTGAATACACATTTGGGATCAAAACAAGTTTGCTAGAGTCACTTCGGAGCCAAAAAGGCCCTTTAAATTTAAAGGCTCGATTTTGGCAAAACTAGTCAAAAGGACTTAGTTTTTGCGTGAATTGACTTTTTAAGTCTTGTTATAGCTCCGAATGAGTCTCTAAGACTTATTATAATACAATATATTTTCAAATACTCAGTTGGGATCAAAACAAGTTTGCTAGAGTCACTTTGGAGCTTAAAAAGCCCTTTAAATGCTCGATTTTGGAAAAACTAGTTATACTGACTTTTTTTTACCACGAAATGCGTCTTTATGGCTTGTTGTGCCTCCAAACGAGTCCCTAAGTCTTATTGTAATATATTATACGTTCGAATACACATTTGGGATCGAAATAACTTTGTTAGAGTCACTTCGGAGCCAAAAAAAGCCCTTTAGAGGCTCGATTTTGGAAAAACTAGTTTAAAGGACTTAGTTTTTGCGTCAACTGACTTTTTAAGTCTTGTTATAGTTCTAAATGAGTCTCTAAGCTTATTATAATACAATATATTTTCAAATACTCATTTAGGATCAAAAAAAGTTTGCTAGAGTCACATTGGAGTTTAAAACGCCTTTTAAAGGCTCGATTTGCGTAAAACTGATTATAAGCACTTAGTTATTGTGCGAAGTGAGTTTTTAAAGCTTGTTGGAGCCCCAAATGAGTCCCTAAGACTTATTATAATATATTCTATGTTTAAATACACATTTTTTATGAAAAAAACTTTGCTAGAGTCACTTCGGATCCAAAAAATCCGTTTAAAGGATCGATTACGGCAAAAGTAGTTATAATGACTTTGTTTTAATGCGAAATGAGTTTTTAACGCTTCTTGGAACTCCAAATGCGTCCCTAAGACTTTTTACAGTATATTTTACTTTTACATACTCATTTGTTATCAAAACAACTTTGCCAGAGTTACTTTGGAGCCAAAAAAGTCCTTTAAAGGCTCGATTAACAAGCTATAACGACATTGTTTTAGCGCGAAATTAGTTTTTAACGCTTATTTGACCTCAAAATCAGTTCCTAAGACTAAGTATAATAAAACATATGTTCAAATATGCATTTAGGAACAAAACAACGTTGCTAGAGTCACTTCGGAGCCAAAAAAGCCCTTTAAAGGCTCGACTTTGGCAAAACTAGTCAAAAGGACTTAGTTTTTGCGTGAATTGACTTTTTAAGTCTTGTTATATCTCCAAACGAGTCTCTCAGACTTATTATAATACAATATATTTTCAAATTCTCATTTAGGATCAAAATAAGTTTGCTGGCGTCACTTTGGAGCTTAAAAAGCCCTTGAAAGGCTCGATTTGCGTTAAACTGATTATGACCACTTAGTTTTTTTGCGCAGTGAGTTTTTAAAGCTTGTTGGAGCTCCAAATGAGTCCCTAAGACTTGTTAATATATATTATATGTTTAAACACACATTTATGATAAAAAAAACTATGCTAGAGTCACTTCAGAGCCAAAAAAGCCCTTTAAAGGATCGATTACGGCAAAACTAGTTACAATGACTATGTTTTAATATGAAGTGAGTTTTTAACGCTTGTTGGACCTCCAAATGAGTCCCTAAGACATATTACTATATATTTTACTTTTAAATACTCATTTCGGATTAAAACAACTTTACCAGAGTCACTTCGGAGCCAAAACTGTCCTTTAAAGGCTCATTTGGGTCAAACTTGTTATAACCAAAGCAATCCTTTAAAGGCTCATTTGGGTCAAACTTGTTATAACTACATTGTTTTAGCGCGAAATGAGTTTTTAATTCTTGTTTGATCTTCAAATGAGTTCGTAAGACTAATTATAATAAAATATATGTTCAAATACTCATTTAAGAACAAAGCAACGTTGCTAGCGTCACTTCAGAACCAAAAAAGCCCTTTAACTACTCGATTTCGGCAAAATTAGTTATACTGACTTTGTTTTAGCGCGAAATGAGTTTTTAAGGCTTGTTGGATCTCCAACTAAGTCCCTAGGTCTTATTATAATATGCTATACGTTCAAATACACATTTGGGAACAAAACAATTTTGCCAGAGTCACTTCGGAGCCAAAAAGCCCTTTAAAGGCTCGATTTTGGCAAAACTAGTCAAAACGACTTAGTTTTTGCGTGAATCGGATTTTTAAGAGTTTTTATAGCTCCAAATGAGTCTCTAAGACTTATTATAATACAATATATTTTTAAATATTCATTTAGGATCAAAACAAGTTTGCTAGAGTCACTTTGGAGCTTAAAAAGCCCTTTAAAGACTCAATTTGCGTAAAACTGATTATAAGCACTTAGTTATTGCGCGAAGTGAGTTTTTAAAGCTTGTTGGAGTTTCAAATGAGTCCCTAAGACTTATTATAATATATTATATGTTTAAATACACATTTGTGATCAAAAAAACTTTGCTAGAGTCACTTCGGAGCGAAAAAAACCCTTTAAAGGCTCGATTACGGTAAAACTAGTTATAATGAATTTGTTTTAAGGCGAAATGAGTTTTTAACGCTTGTTGGAGCTCCAAATGAGTCCCTAAGACTTTTTACCATATATTTTACTTTTAAATTCTCATTTGTTATCAAAACAACTTTGCCAGAGTTAATTCGGAGCCAAAAATGTCCTTTAATGGCTCGTTTAGGGTTAAACAAGTTATAACGACATTGTTTTAGCGCAAAATGAGTTTTTAACACTTGTTTGACCTCAAAATCAGTTCCTGAGACTAAGTATAATAAAATATATGTTCAAATATGCATTTAGGAACAAAACAACGTTGCTAGAGTCACTTCGGAACCAAAAAATCCCTTTAACTGCTCGATTTCGGCAAAACTAGTTATACTGACTTTGTTTTATAGCGCGAAATGAGTTTTTAAGGCTTGTTGGATCTCCAACTCAGTTCCCAGGTCTTATTATAATATATTATACCTTTGAATACACATTTTGAATCAAAACAATTTTGCCAGAGTCACTTCGGATCCAAAAAGCCCTTTAAAGGCTCGATTTTGGCAAAACTAGTCAAAAGGACTTAGTTTTTGCGTGAATTGACTTTTTAAGTGTTGTTATATCTCCAAATGAGTCTCTAAGACATATTATAATACAATATATTTTTAAATACTCATTCAGGATCACTACAAGTCTGCTAGAGTCACTTTGGAGCTTAAAAAGCCCTTTAAAGGCCTGATTTGCGTAAAACTGATTATAAGCACTTAGTTATTGCGCGAAGTGAGTTTTTAAAGCTTGTTGGAGGTCCAAATGAGTCCCTAAGACTTATTATAATATATTATATGTTTAAATACACATTTGTGATCAAAAAAACCTTGCTAGAGTCACTTCGGAGCAAAAAAGCCCTTTAAAGGCTCGATTACGGCAAAACTAGTTATAATGAATTTGTTTTAAGGCGAAACGAGTTTTAACGCTTGTTGGAGCTCCAAATGAGTTGCTAAGACTTTTTACCATATATTTAACTTTTAAATACTCATTTGTTATCAAAACAACTTTGCCAGAGTTAATTCAGAGCCAAAAAAGTCCTTTAAAGGCTCGATTAAAAACAAGTTATAACCACATTGTTTTAGCGCGAAATGAATTTTTAACACTTGTTTGACCTCAAAATCAGTTCTTGAGACTAAGTATAATAAAATATATGTTCAAATACGCATTTAGGAACAAAACAACGTTGCTAGAATCACTTCGGAACCAAAAAATCCCTTTAACTGCTCGATTTCAGCAAAACTAGTTATACTGACTTTGTTTTATGGCGCGAAATGAGTTTTTAAGGCTTGTTGGATCTCCAACTCAGTTCCCAGGTCTTATTATAATATATTATACGTTTGAATACACATTTTGAATCAAAACAATTTTGCCAGAGTCACTTCGGATCCAAAAAGCCCTTTAAAGGCTCGATTTTGGCAAAACTAGTCAAAAGGACTTAGTTTTTGCGTGAATTGACTTTTTAAGTGTTGTTATAGCTCCAAATGAGTATCTAAGACTTATTATAATACAATATATTTTTAAATACTCATTTAGGATCACTACAAGTTTGCTAGAGTCACTTTGGAGCTTAAAAAGCCACTTAAAGGCCTGATTTGCGTAAAACTGATTATAAGCACTTAGTTATTGCGCGAAGTGAGTTTTTAAAGCTTGTTGGAGGTCCAAATGAGTCCCTAAGACTTATTATAATATATTATGTGTTTAAATATACATTTGTGATTAAAAAAACTTTGCTAGAGTCACTTCGGAGCGAAAAAAGCCCTTTAAAGGCTCGATTACGGCAAAACTAGTTATAATGAATTCGTTTTAAGGCGAAATGAGTTTTTAACGCTTGTTGGACCTCCAAATGAGTCGCTAAGACTTTTTACCATATATTTTACTTTTAAATACTCATTTGTTATCAAAACAACTTTGCCAGAGTTAATTCGGAGCCAAAAAAGTCCTTTAAAGGCTCGATTAAAAACAAGTTATAACGACATTGTTTAAGCGCGAAATGAGTTTTTAACACTTGTTTGACCTCAAAATCAGTTCCTGAGACTAAGTATAATAAAATATATATTCAAATACGCATTTAGGAACAAAACAACGTTGCTAGAATCACTTCGGAACCAAAAAATCCCTTTAACTGCTCGATTTCGGCAAAACTAGTTATACTGACTTTGTTTTATAGCGCGAAATGAGTTTTTAAGGCTTGTTGGATCTCCAACTCAGTTCCCAGGTCTTATTATAATATATTATACGTTTGAATACACATTTTGAATCAAAACAATTTTGCCAGAGTCACTTCGGATCCAAAAAGCCCTTTAAAGGCCCGATTTTGGCAAAACTAGTCAAAAGGACTTAGTTTTTGCGTGAATTGTCTTTTTAAGTGTTGTTATTGCTCCAAATGAGTCTCTAAGACTTATTATAATACAATATATTTTTAAATACTCATTTCGGATCACTACAAGTTTGCTAGAGTCACTTTGGAGCTTAAAAAGCCCTTTAAAGGCCTGATTTGCGTAAAACTGATTATAAGCACTTAGTTATTGCGCGAAGTGAGTTTTTAAAGCTTGTTGGAGGTCCAAATGAGTCCCTAAGACTTATTATAATATATTATGTGTTTAAATACACATTTGTGTTTAAAAAAACTTTGCTAGAGTCACTTCGGAGCGAAAAAAGCCCTTTAAAGGCTTGATTACGGCAAAACTAGTTATAATGAATTTGTTTTAAGGCGAAATGAGTTTTTAACGCTTGTTGGAGCTCCAAATGAGTCGCTAAGACTTTTTACCATATATTTTACTTTTAAATACTCATTTGTTATCAAAACAACTTTGGCAGAGTTAATTCGGAGCCAAAAAAGTCCTTTAAAGGCTCGATTAAAAACAAGTTATAACGACATTGTTTTAGCGCGAAATGAGTTTTTAACACTTGTTTGACCTCAAAATCAGTTCCTGAGACTAAGTATAATAAAATATATGTTCAAATACGCATATAGGAACAAAACAACGTTGCTAGAGTCACTTCGGAACCAAAAAAACCCCTTTAACTACTCGATTTCGGCAAAACTAGTTATACTGACTTTGTTTTATAGCGCAAAATGAGTTTTTAAGGCTTGTTGGATCTCCAACTCAGTTCCCAGGTCTTATTATAATATATTATACGTTTGAATACACATTTGGGATCAAAACAATTTTTCCAGAGTCACTTCGGATCCAAAAAGCCCTTTAAAGGTTCGATTTTGGCAAAACTAGTCAAAAGGACTTAGTTTTTGCGTGAATCGGCTTTTTAAGTGTTGTTATAGCTCCAAATGAGTCTCTAAGACTTATTATAATACAATATATTTTTAAATACTCATTTAGGATCAAAACAAGTTTGCTAGAGTCACTTTGGAGCTTAAAAAGCCCTTTAAAGACTCAATTTGCGTAAAACTGATTATAAGCACTTAGTTATTGCGCGAAGTGAGTTTTTAAAGCTTGTTGGAGGTCCAAATGAGTCCCTAAGACTTATTATAATATATTATATGTTTAAATACACATTTGTGATCAAAAAAACTTTGCTAGAGTCACTTCGGAGCGAAAAAAGCCCTTTAAAGTCTCGATTACGGCAAAACTAGTTATAATGAATTTGTTTTAAGGCGAAATGAGTTTTTAACGCTTGTTGCAGCTCCAAATGAGTCCCTAAGACTTTTTACCATGTATTTTACTTTTAAATACTCATTTGTTATCAAAACAACTTTGCCAGTGTTAATTCGGAGCCAAAAAAGTCCTTGAAAGGCTCGATTAAAAACAAGTTATAACGACATTATTTTAGCGCGAAATGAGTTTTTAACACTTGTTTGACCTCAAAATCAGTTCCTGAGACTAAGTATAATAAAATATATGTTCAAATACGCATTTAGGAATAAAACAACGTTGCTAGAGTCACTTCGGAACCAAAAAATCCCTTTAACTGCTCGATTTCGATAAAACTAGTTATACTGACTTTGCTTTATAGCGCGAAATGAGTTATTAAGGCTTGTTGGATCTCCATCTCAGTTACCAGGCCTTATTATATTATATTATACGTTTGAATACACATTTGGTATCAAAACAATTTTGCCAGAGTCACTTCGGATCCTAAAAGCCCTTTAAAGGCTCGATTTTGGCAAAACTAGTCAAAAGGACTTAGTTTTTGTGTGAATTGACTTTTTAAGTGTTGTTATAGCTCTAAATGAGTCTCTAAGACTTATTATAATACAATATATTTTTAAATACTCATTTAGGATCACTACAAGTTTGCTAGAGTCACTTTGGAGCTTAAAAAGCCTTTTAAAGGCCTGATTTGCGTAAAACTGATTATAAGCACTTAGTTATTGCGCGAAGTGAGTTTTTAAAGCTTGTTGGAGGTCCAAATGAGTCCCTAAGACTTATTATAATATATTATATGTTTAAATACACATTTGTGATCAAAAAAACTTTGCTAGAGTCACTTCGGAGCGAAAAAAGCCCTTTAAAGTCTCGATTACGGCAAAACTAGTTATAATGAATTTGTTTTAAGGCGAAATGAGTTTTTAACGCTTGTTGCAGCTCCAAATGAGTCCCTAAGACTTTTTACCATGTATTTTACTTTTAAATACTCATTTGTTATCAAAACAACTTTGCCAGTGTTAATTCGGAGCCAAAAAAGTCCTTGAAAGGCTCGATTAAAAACAAGTTATAACGACATTATTTTAGCGCGAAATGAGTTTTTAACACTTGTTTGACCTCAAAATCAGTTCCTGAGACTAAGTATAATAAAATATATGTTCAAATACGCATTTAGGAATAAAACAACGTTGCTAGAGTCACTTCGGAACCAAAAAATCCCTTTAACTGCTCGATTTCGATAAAACTAGTTATACTGACTTTGCTTTATAGCGCGAAATGAGTTATTAAGGCTTGTTGGATCTCCATCTCAGTTACCAGGCCTTATTATATTATATTATACGTTTGAATACACATTTGGTATCAAAACAATTTTGCCAGAGTCACTTCGGATCCTAAAAGCCCTTTAAAGGCTCGATTTTGGCAAAACTAGTCAAAAGGACTTAGTTTTTGTGTGAATTGACTTTTTAAGTGTTGTTATAGCTCCAAATGCGTCTCTAAGACTTATTATAATACAATATATTTTTAAATACTCATTTTGGATCACTACAAGTTTGCTAGAGTCACTTTGGAGCTTAAAAAGCCCTTTAAAGGCCTGTTTTGCGTAAAACTGATTATAAGCACTTAGTTATTGCGCGAAGTGAGTTTTTAAAGCTTGTTGGAGGTCCAAATGAGTCCCTAAGACTTATTATATTATATTATATGTTTAAATACATATTTTTTTATCAAAAAAACTTTGCTAGAGTCACTTCAGAGCGAAAAAATCCCTTTAAAGGCTCGATTACGGCAAAACTAGTTATAATGAATTTGTTTTAAGGCGACATGAGTTTTTAACGCTTGTTGGAGCTCCAAATGAGTCGCTAGGACTTTTTACCATATATTTTACTTTTAAATACTCATTTGTTATCAAAACAACTTTGCCAGAGTTAATTCGGATCCAAAAAAGTCCTTTAAAGGCTCGATTAGGGTTAAACAAGTTATAACGACATTGTTTTAGCGCGAAATGAGTTTTTAACACTTGTTTGACCTCAAAATCAGTGCCTGAGACTAAGTATAATAAAATATATGTTAAAATACGCATTTAGGAACAAAACAGCGTTGCTAGAGTCACTTCAGAACCAAAAAATCCCTTTAACTGCTCGATTTCGGCAAAACTAGTTATACTGACTTTGTTTTACAGCGCGAAATGAGTTATTAAGGCTTGTTGGATCTCCAACTCAGTTCCCAGGTCTTATTATATTATATTATACGTTTGAATACACATTTGGGATCAAAACAATTTTGCCAGAGTCACTTCGGATCCAAAAAGCCCTTTAAAGGCTCGATTTTGGCAAAACTAATCAAAAGGACTTAGTTTTTGCGTGAATTGACTTTTTAAGTGTTGTTATAGCTCCAAATGCGTCTCTAAGACTTATTATAACACAATATATTTTTAAATACTCATTTCGGATCACTACAAGTTTGCTAGAGTCACTTTGGAGCTTAAAAAGCCCTTTAAAGGCCTGTTTTGCGTAAAACTGATTATAAGCACTTAGTTATTGCGCGAAGTGAGTTTTTAAAGCTTGTTGGAGGTCCAAATGAGTCCCTAAGACTTATTATATTATATTATATGTTTAAATACATATTTTTTATCAAAAAAACTTTGCTAGAGTCACTTCAGAGCGAAAAAATCCCTTTAAAGGCTCGATTACGGCAAAACTAGTTATAATGAATTTGTTTTAAGGCGAAATGAGTTTTTAACGCTTGTTGGAGCTCCAAATGAGTCGCTAGGACTTTTTACCATATATTTTACTTTTAATTACTCATTTGTTATCAAAACAACTTTGCCAGAGTTAATTCGGATCCAAAAAAGTCCTTTAAAGGCTCGATTAGGGTTAAACAAGTTATAACGACATTGTTTTAGCGCGAAATGAGTTTTTAACACTTGTTTGACCTCAAAATCAGTGCCTGAGACTAAGTATAATAAAATATATGTTAAAATACGCATTTAGGAATAAAACAACGTTGCTAGAGTCACTTCAGAACCAAAAAATCCCTTTAACTGCTCGATTTCGGCAAAACTAGTTATACTGACTTTGTTTTACAGCGCGAAATGAGTTATTAAGGCTTGTTGGATCTCCAACTCAGTTCCCAGGTCTTATTATATTATATTATACGTTTGAATACACATTTGGGATCAAAACAATTTTGCCAGAGTCACTTCGGATCCAAAAAGCCCTTTAAAGGCTCGATTTTGGCAAAACTAATCAAAAGGACTTAGTTTTTGCGTGAATTGACTTTTTAAGTGTTGTTATAGCTCCAAATGCGTCTCTAAGACTTATTATAATACAATATATTTTTAAATACTCATTTCGGATCACTACAAGTTTGCTAGAGTCACTTTGGACCTTAAAAAGCCCTTGAAAGGCCTGTTTTGCGTAAAACTGATTATAAGCACTTAGTTATTGCGCGAAGTGAGTTTTTAAAGCTTGTTGGAGGTCCAAATGAGTCCCTAAGACTTATTATAATATATTATATGTTTAAATACACATTTGTGATCAAAAAAACTTTGCAAGAGTCACTTCGGAGCGAAAAAAAGCCCTTTAAAGTCTCGATTACGGCAAAACTAGTTATAATGAATTTGTTTTAAGGCGAAATGAGTTTTTAACGCTTGTTGGAGCTCCAAATGAGTCCCTAAGACTTTTTACCATATATTTTACTTTTAAATACTCATTTGTTATCAAAACAACTTTGCCAGTGTTAATTCGGAGCCAAAAAAGTCCTTGAAAGGCTCGATTAAAAACAAGTTATAACGACATTATTTTAGCGCGAAATGAGTTTTTAACACTTGTTTGACCTCAAAATCAGTTCCTGAGACTATGTATAATAAAATATATGTTCAAATACGCATTTAGGAACAAAACAACGTTGCTAGAGTCACTTCGGAACCAAAAAATCCCTTTAACTGCTCGATTTCGATAAAACTAGTTATACTGACTTTGCTTTATAGCGCGAAATGAGTTATTAAGGCTTGTTGGATATCCAACTCAGTTACCAGGCCTTATTATATTATATTATACGTTTGAATACACATTTGGTATCAAAACAATTTTGCCAGAGTCACTTCGGATCCTAAAAGCCCTTTAAAGGCTCGATTTTGGCAAAACTAGTCAAAAGGACTTAGTTTTTGTGTGAATTGACTTTTTAAGTGTTGTTATAGCTCCAAATGAGTCTCTAAGACTTATTATAATACAATATATTTTTAAATACTCATTTAGGATCACTACAAGTTTGCTAGAGTCACTTTGGAGCTTAAAAAGCCCTTTATAGGCCTGTTTTGCGTAAAACTGATTATAAGCACTTAGTTATTGCGCGAAGTGAGTTTTTAAAGCTTGTTGGAGGTCCAAATGAGTCCCTAAGACTTATTATATTATATTATATGTTTAAATACATATTTTTCATCAAAAAAACTTTGCCAGAGTCACTTCAGAGCGAAAAAAATCCCTTTAAAGGCTCGATTACGGCAAAACTAGTTATAATGAATTTGTTTTAAGGCGAAATGAGTTTTTAACGCTTGTTGGAGCTCCAAATGAGTCGCTAGGACTTTTTACCATATATTTTACTTTTAAATACTCATTTGTTATCAAAACAACTTTGCCAGAGTTAATTCGGATCCAAAAAAGTCCTTTAGAGGCTCGATTAGGGTTAAACAAGTTATAACGACATTGTTTTAGCGCGAAATGAGTTTTTAACACTTGTTTGACCTCAAAATCAGTGCCTGAGACTAAGTATAATAAAATATATGTTAAAATACGCATTTAGGAACAAAACAACGTTGCTAGAGTCACTTCAGAACCAAAAAATCCCTTTAACTGCTCGATTTCGGCAAAACTAGTTATACTGACTTTGTTTTACAGCGCGAAATGAGTTATTAAGGCTTGTTGGATCTCCAACTTAGTTCCCAGGTCTTATTATATTATATTATACGTTTGAATACACATTTGGGATCAAAACAATTTTGCCAGAGTCACTTCGGATCCAAAAAGCCCTTTAAAGGCTCGATTTTGGCAAAACTAATCAAAAGGACTTAGTTTTTGCGTGAATTGACTTTTTAAGTGTTGTTATAGCTCCAAATGCGTCTCTAAGACTTATTATAATACAATATATTTTTAAATACTCATTTCGGATCACTACAAGTTTGCTAGAGTCACTTTGGAGCTTAAAAAGCCCTTTAAAGGCCTGTTTTCCGTAAAACTGATTATAAGCACTTAGTTATTGCGCGAAGTGAGTTTTTAAAGCTTGTTAGAGGTCCAAATGAGTCCCTAAGACTTATTATAATATATTATATATTTAAATACACATTTGTGATCAAAAAAACTTTACTAGAGTCACTTCGGAGCGAAAAAAGCCCTTTAAAGTCTCGATTACGGCAAAACTAGTTATAATGAATTTGTTTTAAGGCGAAATGAGTTTTTAACGCTTGTTGGAGCTCCAAATGAGTCCCTAAGACTTTTTACCATATATTTTACTTTTAAATACTCATTTGTTATCAAAACAACTTTGCCAGTGTTAATTCGGAGCCAAAAAAGTCCTTGAAAGGCTCGATTAAAAACAAGTTATAACGACATTATTTTAGCGCGAAATGAGTTTTTAACACTTGTTTGACCTCAAAATCAGTTCCTGAAACTATGTATAATAAAATATATGTTCAAATACGCATTTAGGAACAAAACAACGTTGCTAGAGTCACTTCGGAACCAAAAAATCCCTTTAACTGCTCGATTTCGATAAAACTAGTTATACTGACTTTGCTTTATAGCGCGAAATGAGTTATTAAGGCTTGTTGGATATCCAACTCAGTTACCAGGCCTTATTATATTATATTATACGTTTGAATACACATTTGGTATCAAAACAATTTTGCCAGAGTCACTTCGGATCCTAAAAGCCCTTTAAAGGCTCGATTTTGGCAAAACTAGTCAAAAGGACTTAGTTTTTGTGTGAATTGACTTTTTAAGTGTTGTTATAGCTCCAAATGAGTCTCTAAGACTTATTATAATACAATATATTTTTAAATACTCATTTAGGATCAGTACAAGTTTGCTAGAGTCACTTTGGAGCTTAAAAAGCCGTTTAAAGGCCTGTTTTGCGTAAAACTGATTATAAGCACTTAGTTATTGCGCGAAGTGAGTTTTTAAAGCTTGTTGGAGGTCCAAATGAGTCCCTAAGACTTATTATATTATATTATATGTTTAAATACATATTTTTCATCAAAAAAACTTTGCCAGAGTCACTTCAGAGCGAAAAAAATCCCTTTAAAGGCTCGATTACGGCAATACTAGTTATAATGAATTTGTTTTAAGGCGAAATGAGTTTTTAACGCTTGTTGGAGCTCCAAATGAGTCGCTAGGACTTTTTACCATATATTTTACTTTTAAATACTCATTTGTTATCAAAACAACTTTGCCAGAGTTAATTCGGATCCAAAAAAGTCCTTTAGAGGCTCGATTAGGGTTAAACAAGTTATAACGACATTGTTTTAGCGCGAAATGAGTTTTTAACACTTGTTTGACCTCAAAATCAGTGCCTGAGACTAAGTATAATAAAATAGATGTTAAAATACGCATTTAGGAACAAAACAACGTTGCTAGAGTCACTTCAGAACCAAAAAATCCCTTTAACTGCTCGATTTCGGCAAAACTAGTTATACTGACTTTGTTTTACAGCGCGAAATGAGTTATTAAGGCTTGTTGGATCTCCAACTCAGTTCCCAGGTCTTAATATATTATATTATACGTTTGAATACACATTTGGGATCAAAACAATTTTGCCAGAGTCACTTCGGATCCAAAAAGCCCTTTAAAGGCTCGATTTTGGCAAAACTAATCAAAAGGACTTAGTTTTTGCGTGAATTGACTTTTTAAGTGTTGTTATAGCTCCAAATGCGTCTCTAAGACTTATTATAATACAATATATTTTTAAATACTCATTTCGGATCACTACAAGTTTGCTAGAGTCACTTTGGAGCTTAAAAAGCCCTTTAAAGGCCTGTTTTGCGTAAAACTAATTATAAGCACTTAGTTATTGCGCGAAGTGAGTTTTTAAAGCTTGTTGGAGGTCCAAATGAGTCCCTAAGACTTATTATAATATATTATATGTTTAAATACACATTTGTGATCAAAAAAACTTTGTTAGAGTCACTTCGGAGCGAAAAAAGCCCTTTAAAGTCTCGATTACGGCAAAACTAGTTATAATGAATTTGTTTTAAGGCGAAATGAGTTTTTAACGCTTGTTGGAGCTCCAAATGAGTCGCTAAGAATTTTTACCATATATTTTACTTTTAAATACTCATTTGTTATCAAAACAACTTTGCCAGAGTTAATTCGGAGCCAAAAAAGTCCTTTAAAGGCTCGATTAGGGTTAAACAAGTTATAACGACATTGTTTTAGCGCGAAATGAGTTTTTAACACTTTTTTGACCTCAAAATCAGTTCCTGAGACTAATTATAATAAAATATATGTTCAAATACGCATTTAGGAACAAAACAACGTTGCTAGAGATTTCGGCAAAACTAGTTATACTGACTTTGTTTTATAGCGCGAAATGAGTTATTAAGGCTTGTTGGATCTCCAACTCAGTTTCCAGGTCTTATTATATTATATTATACATTTGAATACACATCTGGGATCAAAACAATTTTTCCAGAGTCACTTCGGATCCAAAAAGCCCTTTAAAGGCTCGATTTTTGCAAAACTAGTCAAAAGGACTTAGTTTTTGCGTGAATTGATTTTTTAAGTGTTGTTATAGCTCCAAATGAGTCTCTAAGACTTATTATAATACAATATATTTTTAAATACTCATTTAGGATCACTACAAGTTTGCTAGAGTCACTTTGGAGCTTACAAAGCCCTTTGAAGGCCTGATTTGCGTAAAACTGATTATAAGCACTTAGTTATTGCGCGAAGTGTGTTTTTAAAGCTTGTTGGAGGTCCAAATGAGTCCCTAAGACTTACTATATTATATTATATGTTTAAATACACATTTGTGACTAAAAAAACTTTGCTAGAGTCACTTCAGAGCGAAAAAAGCCCTTTAAAGGCTCGATTACGGCAAAACTAGTTATAATGAATTTGTTTTGAGGCGAAATGAGTTTTTAATGCTTATTGGAGCTCCAAATGAGTCGCTAAGACTTTTTACCATATAATTTACTTTTAAATTCTCATTTGTTATCAAAACAACTTTGCCAGAGTTAATTCGGAGCCAAAAAAGTCCTTTAAAGGCTCGATTAAACACAAGTTATAACGACATTGTTTTAGCGCGAAATGAGTTTTTAACACTTGTTTGACCTCAAAACCAGTTCCTGAGACTAAGTATAATAAAATATATGTTCAAATACGCATTTAGGAACAAAACAACGTTGGTAGAGTCACTTCGGAACCAAAAAAACCCTTTAAATGCTCGATTTTGGCAAAAATAGCTAGACTGACTTTGTTTTAATGCGAAATGAGTTTTTAAGGCTTGTTGGAGGTCCAAATGAGTCTCTAAGACTTATTATAATATATTATATGTTTAAATACACATTTGTAATCAAAAAAACTTTGCTAGAGTTACTTCGGAGCGAAAAAAGCCCTTTAAAGGCTCGATTACGGCAAAACTAGTTATAATGAATTTGTTTTAAGGCGAAATGAGTTTTTAACGCTTGTTGGAGCTCCAAATGAGTCGCTAAGAATTTTTACCATATATTTTACTTTTAAATACTCATTTGTTATCAAAACAACTTTGCCAGAGTTAATTCGGAGCCAAAAAAAGTCCTTTAAAGGCTCGATTAGGGTTAAACAAGTTATAACGACATTGTTTTAGCGCGAAATGAGTTTTTAACACTTGTTTGACCTCAAAATCAGTTCCTGAGACTAATTATAATAAAATATATGTTCAAATACGCATTTAGGAACAAAACAACGTTGCTAGAGTCACTTCGGAACCAAAAAATCCCTTTAACTGCTCGATTTCGGCAAAACTAGTTATACTGACTTTGTTTTATAGCGCGAAATGAGTTATTAAGGCTTGTTGGATCTCCAACTCAGTTCCCAGGTCTTATTATATTATATTATACGTTTGAATACACATTTGGGATCAAAACAATTTTGCCAGAGTCACTTCGGATCCAAAAAGCCCTTTAAAGGCTCGATTTTGGCAAAACTAGTCAAAAGGACTTAATTTTTGCGTGAATTGATTTTTTAAGTGTTGTTATAGCTCCAAATGAGTCTCTAAGACTTATTATAATACAATATATTTTTAAATACTCATTTGGGATCACTACAAGTTTGCTAGAGTCACTTGTGAGCTTAAAAAGCCCTTTAAAGGCCTGATTTGCGTAAAACTGATTATAAGCACTTAGTTATTGCGCGAAGTGAGTTTTTAAAGCTTGTTGGAGTTCTAAATGAGTCCCAAAGACTTATTATATTATATGTTTAAATACACATTTGTGATAAAAAAAACTTTGCTAGAGTCACTTCGGAGCGAAAAAAGCCCTTTAAAGGCTCGATTACGGCAAAACTAGTTATAATGTATTTGTTTTCAGGCGAAATGAGTTTTTAAGGCTTGTTGGAGCTCCAAATGAGTCGCTAAGACTTTTTACCATATAATTTACTTTTAAATACTCATTTGTTATAAAAACAACTTTGCAAGAGTTAATTCGGAGCCAAAAAAGTCCTTTAAAGTCTCGATTAAAAACAAGTTATAACGACATTTTTTAGCGCGAAATGAGTTTTTAACACTTGTTTGACCTCAAAATCAGTTTCTGAGACTAAGTATAATAAAATATATGTTCAAATACGCATTTAAGAACAAAACAACATTGCTACAGTCACTTCGTAACCAAAAAAGCCCTTTAAAAGCTCGATTTTGGCAAAAATAATTAGACTGACTTTCTTTTAACGCGAAATGAGTTTTTAAGGCTTGTTGGAGCTCCAACTGAGTCCCTAAGTCTTATTAGACTATATTATACATTTGAATACACATTTGGGATCCAAACAACTTTGCTAAAGTCACTTCGGAGCCAAAAAAAGCCCTTTAAAGGCTCGATTTAGGCAAAACTAGTCAAAAGGACTTAGTTTTTGCGTGAATTGACTTTTTAAGTCTTGTTATAGCTCCAAACGAGTCTGTAAGACTTATTATAATACAATATATTTTCAAATACTCATTTAGGATCAAAACAAGTTTGCTAGCCTCACTTTGGAGCTTAAAAAGCCCTTGAAAGGTCCGATTTGCGTTAAATTGATTATAACCAGTTAGTTATTGTATGCAGTGAGTTTTTAAAGCTTTTTGGTGCTCCAAATGAGTCCCTAAGTCTTGTTAATATATATTATATGTTTGAACACACATTTGTGATAAAAAAAAAAACTATGCTAGAGTCACTTCGGAGCCAAAAAAGCCCTTTAAAGGATCGATTACGACAAAATTAGTTATAATGACTATGTTTTAATACGAAATGAGTTTTTAACGCTTGTTGGAGCTCCAAATGAGCCCCTAAGACTTATTACTATATATTTTACTTCTAAATATTCATTTCGGATCAAAACAACTTTGCCAGAGTCACTTCGGAGCCAAAACAAGCCTTTAAAGGCTCATTTGGGTAAAACTAGTTATAACGACATTGTTTTAGCACGAAATGAGTTTTTAATTCTTGTTTGATCACTAAATGAGTTCGTAAGACTAATTATTATAAAATATATGTTTAAATACTCATTTAGGAACTAAACAATGTCGCTAGGGTTACTTTGGAGCTTAAAAAGCCCTTTAGAGGCTCGATTTGCGTAAAACTGATTATAAGCACTTAGTTATTGCGCGAAGTGAGTTTTTAAAGCTTGTTGGAGCACCAAATGAGTCCTTGAGACTTATTATAATATATTATATGTTTAAAAACACATTTGTGATTAAAAAAAGTTCACTAGAGTCACTTCGGAACCAAAAAAGCCCTTTAAAGGCTCGATTACGGCAAAACTAGTTATAATGAATTTGTTTTAATGAGAAATGAGTTTTTAATGCTTGTTGGAGCTCCAAATAAGTCCCTAAGACTTTTGACCATATATTTTACTTTTAAATACTCATTTTTTATTAAAACAACTTTGCCAGAGTTACTTCGGAGCCAAAAAAGTCCTTTAAAGGCTCGATTTGGGTCAAACAAGTTATAACAACATTGTTTAAGCGCGAAATGAGTTTTTAACGCTTGTTTGACCTAAAAATCAATTCCTAAGACTAATTATAATAAAATATATGTTCAAATACGCATTTCGGAACAAAGCAACGTTGCTAGAGTCACTTCGGAACCAAAAAATCCCTTTAAATGCTCGATTTCGGCAAAACTAGTCATACTGACTTTGTTTTAGCGCGAAACGAGTTTTTAAGGCTTGTTGGATCTCCAACTAAGTCCCTATGTCTTATTATAATATATTATACGTTTGAATACACATTTGGTATCAAAACAATTTTGCCAGAGTCACTTCGGAGCCAAAAAGCCCTTTAAAGGCTCGATTTTGGCAAAACTAGTCAAAAGGACTTCGTTTTTGCGTGAATTGAATTTTTAAGTATTGTTATAGCTCCAAATGAGTCTCTAAGACTAATTATAATACAATATATTTTCAAATAAACATTTTGGATCAAAACCAGTTTGCTAGAGTCACTTTGGAGCTTAAAAAGCCCTTTAAAGGCTCGATTTGCGTAAAACTGATTAAAACCACTTAGTTATTGCGCGAAGTGCGCTTTTAAAGATTGTTGGAGCTCCAAATGAGTACCTAAGACTTATTATAATACATTATATGTTTAAATACACATTTGTGATAAAAAAAAATTTGCTAGAGTCACTTCGGAGCCAAAAAAGCCCTTTAAAGGCTCGATTACGGCAACACTAGTTATAAGGAATTTGTTTTAATGCAAAAGGAGTTTTTAACTCTTGTTGGAGCTCAAAATGGGTCCTTAAGACTTTCTACCATATATTTTACTTTTAAATACTCATTTGTTATCAAAACAACTTTGCCAGAGTTACTTCGAAGCCAAAAAAGTCCTTTAAACGCGCAATTTAGGTCAAACAAGTTATAACGACATTGTTTTAGCGCGAAATGAGTTTTTAACGCTTGTTTGACCTCAAAGTCAGTTCCTAAGACTAAGTATAATAAAATATATGTTCAAATACGCATTTAGGAACAAAACAACGTTGCTAGAGTCACTTCGGAACCAAAAAAGCCCTGTAAATGCTCGATTTTGGCATAAATAGTTATACTGACTTTGTTTTAACGCGAAACGAGTTTTTAAGGCTTGTTTGAGCTCCAACTGAGTCCCTAAGTCTTATTATACTATATTATACGTTTGAATACACATTTGGGATCAAAACAACTTTGCTAGATTCACTTCGGAGCCAAAAAAAGCCCTTTAAAGGCTCGATTTTGGCAAAACTAGTCAAAAGGACTTAGTTTTTGCGTGAATTGACTTTTTAAGTCTTGTTATAGCTCCAAACGAGTCTCTAAGACTTATTATAATACAATATATTTTCAAATACTCATTTAGGATCAAAACAAGTTTGCTAGCGTCACTTTGGAGCTTAAAAAGCCCTTGAAAGGCTCGATTTGCGTTAAACTGATTATAACCAGTTAGTTATTGTACGCAACGAGTTTTTAAAGCTTGTTGGTGCTCCAAATGAGTCCCTAAGTCTTGTTAATATATATTATATGTTTAAACACACATTTGTGATAAAAAAAAAAACTATGCTAGAGTCACTTCGGAGCCAAAAAAGCCCTTTAAATGATCGATTACGGCAAAACTAGTTATAATGACTATGTTTTAATACAAAATGAGTTTTTAGTGCTTGTTGGAGCTCCAAATGAGTCCCTAAGACTTATTACTATATATTTTACTTCTAATTACTCATTTCGGATCAACACAACTTTGCCAGAGTCACTTCGGAGCCAAAACAGTCTTTTAAATGCTCATTTGGGTCAAACTAGCTATAACGACATTGTTTTAGCGCGAAATGAGTTTTTAATTCTTGTTTGATCACCAAATGAGTTCATAAGACTAATTATAATAAAATACATGTTCAAATACTCATTTAGGAACAAAACAACGTTGCTAGGGTCACTTTGGAGCTTAAAAAGCCCTTTAAAGGCTCGATTTGCGTAAAACTGATTATAAGCACTTAGTTATTGCGCGAAGTGAGTTTTTAAAGCTTGTTGGAGCACCAAATTAGTCCTTAAAACTTATTATAATATATTATATGTTTAAAAACACATTTGTGATTAAAAAAAGTTCGCTAGAGTCACTTCGGAGGCAAAAAAGCCCTTTAAAGGCTCGATTACGACAAAACTAGTTATAATGAATTTGTTTTAATGCGAAATGAGTTTTTAATGCTTGTTGGAGCTTTAAATGAGTCCCTAAGACTTTTTACCATATATTTTACTTTTAAATACTGATTTTTTATTAAAAACAACTTTGCCAGAGTTACTTCGGAGCCAAAAAAGTCCTTTAAAGGCTCGATTTGGGTCAAACAAGTTATAACAACCTTGTTTAAGCGCGAAATGAGTTTTTAACGCTGATTTGACTTAAAAATCAGTTCCTAAGATTAATTATAATTAAATATATGTTCAAATACGCATTTCGGAACAAAGCAACGTTGCTAGTGTCACTTCGGAACCAAAAAAGCCCTTTAAATGCTCGATTTCGGCAAAACTAGTCATACTGACTTTGTTTTAGCGCGAAACGAGCTTTTAAGGCTTGTTGGATCTCCAACTAAGTCCCTAGGTCTTATTATAATATATTATACTTTTGAATACACATTTGGTATCAAAACAATTTTGCCAGAGTCACTTCGGAGCCAAAAAACCCTTTAAAGGCTCGATTTCGGCAAAACTAGTCAAAAGGACTTAGTTTTTGCGTGAATTGAATTTTTAAGTGTTGTTATATCTCCAAATGAGTCTCTAAGACTTATTATAATACAATATATTTTCAAATAATCATTTAGGATCAAAACAAGTTTTCTAGAGTCACTTTGGAGCTTAAAAAGCCCTTTAAAGGCTCGATTTGCATAAAACTGATTAAAAGCACTTAGTTGTTGCGCGAAGTGAGCTTTTAAAGATTGTTGGAGCTCCAAATGAGTCCCTAAGACTTATTATAATACATTATATGTTTGAATACACATTTGTGATAAAAAAAAAACTTTGCTAGAGTCACTTCGGAGCCAAAAAAGCCCTTTAAAGGCTCGATTACGGCGAAACTAGTTATAAGGAATTTGTTTTAATGCGAAATGAGTTTTTAACTCTTGTTGGAGCTCAAAATGAGTCCGTAAGACTTTTTACCATATATTTTACTTTTAAATACTCATTTGTTATCAAAACAACTTTGCCAGAGTTACTTCGAAGCCAAAAAAGTCCTTTAAAGGCTCAATTTGGGTCAAACAAGTTATAACGACATTGTTTTAGCGCGAAATGAGTTTTTAACGCTTGTTTGACCTCAAAATAAGTTCCTCAGACTAAGTATAATAAAATATATGTTCAAATATGCATTTAGGAACAAAACAACGTTGCTAGAGTCACTTCGGAACCAAAAAAGCCCTTTAAATGCTCGATTTTGGAATAAATAGTTATACTGACTTTGTTTTAACGCGAAACGAGTTTTTAAGGCTTGTTGGAGCTTCAACTGAGTCCCTAAGACTTATTATACTATATTATATGTTCAAATACACGTTTGGGATCAAAAAAACTTTGCTAGAGTCACTTTGGAGCCAAAGAAGCCCTTTAAAGGCACGATTTTGGCAAAACTAGTCAAAAGGACTTAGTTTTTTCGTTAATTGACTTTTTAAGTCTTGTTATAGCTCCAAATGAGTCTCTAAGACTTATTATAAAACAATATATTTTCAAATACTCATTTAGGATCAAAACAAGTTTGCTAGACTCCCTTTGGAGCTTAAAAAGCCCTTGAAAGGCTCGTTTTACGTTAAACTGATTATAACCATTTAGTTATTGTGCGCAGTGAGTTTTTAAAGCTTGTTGGAGCTCCAAATGAGTCCCTAAGTCTTGTTAATATATATTATATGTTTAAACACACATTTGTGATAAAAACAGTTATGCTAGAGTTACTTCAGAGCCAAAAAAGCCCTTTAAAGGATCGATTACGACAAAACTAGTTATAATGACTATGTTTTAATAAGAAATGAGTTTTCAGCGCTTGTTGGAGCTCCAAATGAGTCCCTAAGACTTATTGCTATATATTTTACTTTTAAATACTCATTTGGGATCAAAACAACTTTGCCAGAGTCACTTCGGAGCCAAAACAGTCCTTTTAAGGCTCATTTGGGTCAAACTAGTTATAACGACATTGTTTTAGCGCGAAATGAGTTTTTAATTCTTGATTGATCTCCAAATGAGTTCCTAAGACAAAATATATGTTCAAACACTCATTTAGGAACAAAACAATGTTGAGCGTCACTTCGGAACCAAAAAAGCCCTTTAAATGCTCGATTTTGGCAAAATTAGTTATACTGACTTTGTTTTAACGCGAAACGAGTTTTTAAGGCTTGTCTAGGTCTTATTATAATATATTATACGTTTGAATACACATTTCGGATCAAAACATGTAATGGCTTGAACCAAGACCACTTTTACAACTAGTGAATCTATAGTTTTGAGGCAAAACGACTCATGATATTATTTTAGTTCCTATTATCTTGGCTATGTTAATTTCGAGGAAAATTGACTCGTTTCGTCAAATCTGGCCAACTTTTGACCAAGTAAGAATATTGGAGCGATAATGTTAGCTTTGACATTTTTGGAATTTTAAAACATGTTATGAAATCAATTTCAACTTGAAATTGATATTAAAATTCCTAACTTCACTAGTTGAGCCAGTTAGTGTATTTTCATGAATTTTGAAAATATACCAATTATTTTGCTAAGTAGTAGCTAAATAAACTAATATTTTATATCTTATAACCCATTAGGGTTTGTTCTTATTTTCCCCTTCCACTTTTCACGCCGTCACTCTCTTTCTCACTACAAAAAAAAAAAAGAGAAACTCTCACTCAATCTCTCTTTCTCTCTTCCCCTCTGCCGAGACCCTCCCTCTCTCTTTTCTCTCACTCCCGTCGGCGACGAGTCGCCGCCGCCCAGCCTCCACGGGTCCCGCTTGCGTCGAGCGCCGACTAGTCGGACCTGCCTGCTGCTGTGCAGCTCCTCCGGCACCCATCATGTGACACCAACCCACCCAGCCTTCTCGCCGGCGACGATCCAGCGCGCGCCTCACCGCGATACCCACGCGAGGACCCTGACTCGCTCGCCCTTCCCGATGCACCTTCCTCTGGTCTGTGCGAGCCTAACCCCTCTTGGCTTCTTCGAGAAGCACCGCTCCACCACCGAGCTCCCTCGCCTCCATCAAGTGAGCCTTCGCGTATGGCCCCGCCGCGTACCCAAGTAGCCCGAACCCCATCGAGCTCCGTCTGCCTCGCCTTGCCGGTCCTCGCCGCGTCGCCCAGCCCTTCGGACCCCGGCTAGACTCGACTCGCACGGTGGCCAAGCTCCGACAAGTGCACGGCCAGCCCTTCGTCTCCTCTGCGCATCCCCGAGTCAGCGCGCGCTACGCTTGCTCACGCCACGCCTCCCGCGCGCGAGCTCCGTCGTGCACCTGGCCACTTCGCGTTGACACCGTCTGCTCGAGGTCCCACAGCCCCGCCCCTCCTCGCTGTCATCTCACACGGCCTCACGTTGGCGAGACCAGCGCTGTTATATGCCGTAAGCCACCTCGATCCATCGTTCGAGTGCCGCGAAGCCTAGTTTGTGCTCACTGCCATCGACCCTTCAACAACGTCGTTATGAGTTTGCCACACCGAACGTTCGAGCTCTCGCCGCTCACGCTAGGTGAGCCGCTGTGGTCAAACTCTTTTGCTCATTTTGATTAATCGTTCATATTGTTTCTAACTTGAACGTTAATTATAGTTGTGTTCGATTTGAGCGCTTTGGTTGGTTTAATATTTGATGATATTGAGATTGCTCGGTGTTGAAATTTATATCGTTGTGAATTTATAAGTGCGAGGTGAAAATTTGATTTTTGGTTGCACTCTTTTGGAAAGTATTTGGTTAGGTAAATTAGTGCTCGGACCTGGAACTTTGATGGGAATTGTGATTTTGCTAGATTCTTAGCTTGATCTTGGTTTCATGACTTGGTTATAAAATAAATAAATAAATAATAATAATAAAAATAATAATAATAATAATAATAATAAATAAAAAGGGGTTTTTGTCATGAGTTTTTGTGGAATTTCACGATTTACATAAAAGAGTCGTTCTGAAACCATTCTTGCAAAAATGAGTACTCGTGTTGGTTTAGGATTATGAAAATTTGTAAATTGGTCATTTTAGAAATCCAAGATTCTTCGAGTTGTGCGTTTTAAAAATCGAGAATTATCAAGAGGGGTAATATGAATTCGTATTTTGGAAACCATGTGAAAACCATGATGATGTTTGAGTTGTTTGGTTTTTTTAAACTCACCGTGGTTAACACATAAGGGCAAGTTTAAAATTGTGCCCGTTGGCATGCTTTTGATGATTTGTTTATAGTGACTTTAAAGGTGCTTTTGCATGTGATTTGGGATAACGTTTGGTTGGACAAAATTATGCCAAGGCTTGAAAAACTTTGATTATTATTGACTTAAAATATCACGGCAAACGGGCTATTATGAGTTAACATGTTTTTATGGGCTTGGTGTTTTATTATGTTTTGTGGCCTTGTTGAGCTTGGTAATTCGAGTGCCTTTGAATCATTATCTTAATTGACAAGAGATTTCGAATTTTCTTAAATTAAGATAAATAATAAGAAGAAAATTGTGTGATCTTGAAGATTTGATTTTGTTGCACGAGCCTTGGTTGTATTGGATTGTATTTTTGTAAACGTGCCCGTTTGAGCTTATAACGAGTATCGAGACGCGGGTCCGAGCACTTCGCGTCTTGCTTTTGTTTAAGTTCAAAACTTGATTTGAATTCTTTTATTCTCGTGCTTTACGCAGGAACATCAGCAACGCAAGTTCGAACGCTCGACCATTCACCGCCATTTTTCTAAAGGTATAAGCGGGCGATTGGAAACAAGATCCAAGCATTAAGACTCGATGACATATTATGTGACTTTTGTAATTAGCTTAGACGCCTATTATTTTATTTTGTGTGGGATCCGAGCCACTGAGGTTCGGTGTTGAATTATGACTATGTTTTGAGATTATTATTGTGAAAATTATTCTACGTGGTTGTTGTGATGGATTATGACCGAAATTAGTTCGGTGCTGGGTTGAAATTAAGTGAAGGCTTCGGCCAGGATATCCGAAAAACAGGGAAAACTCTGCCGGATTTTCGGCTCGAAGTTTAGACACTTTTTATGGCTAAGTCAAGGACCATTAGGTCCAAGAATTTCTTTCTCATCTAAGCTTGTCAAGTGACATAACCATTAGTCGGGATTGACGGTTAGTGATGAAGTGACGACATTCGGGATGGAATACCTCTAGAGGGATTTCTCGATAAACTTTTGGTCATCCCACCGTCCAGAGTCCCTTTCTTTTAGTCCATAAATACTTGAAGTTTCTTTCCTCTCAAATAATTAGTGGACTCAAAGTTGACCCTCTAATTCTCGTGTTGGACAGAAGTGTCACACAGCAAACTTCAAAGAGGGACGTTGGGAGAGGAAGATCGCGAAGACCAAGTCGGGAAGCTTAGGACCTCAGGTAAGTGGATCTCCATTGTGGCACGAGCAAACTTTACAATGCTTGAATAAATTATGAATGTGTTGAGATTATATTAAGCACACGATGCTTCTAAAATTGTGGCTATTAGACTGTATGGATCTCCATTCTAGCTAGTGCCGTGAATACAGGCTCTTGATCACGTTCGTCTTGTTTTGTGCAACGAGCCTGCAGGTATGGGACTGTAGGTTCGTTTATGATAGGTTGTATTTTCTAGGTGTGTATTGGTGCGTGTATTTATTTAAATGCTTATCTGTCGGTGGGTATAGGACCACAGACATAAAAACTATACAACTTTCTGGTTCAGGTTATAGTTTAGGGCGTGAGTCCGCTTGCGTGTTTTTATGTTAGTATGACTTATCTGTCTGTGGGTATGGGACCACAGACATAAAATTATACAACTTTCTGGTTCAGGTTCTAATTTAGGGCGTGAGTCCGCTTCCGTGTTTTTATGTTAGTATGACTTATCTGTCTGTGGGTATGGGACCACAGACATAAAACTACTCAACTTCGTAGTTCAGGTTCTAGTGTAGGGTGTAGGTCTGTTTGTGTGTGTATATGTTAGTATGACTTATCTGTAGGTGGGTATGGGACTACAGGCATAAAACTGTTTCTGTTGTTGTTGAGACTTTATTGCAGGTCAAAGAGAAAACTCTAAGACAAGCCAAGCGAAGCGAAACCAATATATGTATACGGGTAGCGCCCGACGGGGCCGCAAGTCATGATCCGTTCCGAAATAGCCCGACGGGGCCACTGATTACGTTTCGGGACGGCCCGAGGGGCCTTGGGGAGGTCGGCTGACGACCTTCCTCTGTGACAATACTTTGATCATTTGAGTAGGGCCCGACGGGGCCGCGATCATGATTTTGTTCTGAAATAGCCCGACGGGGCCATCATGCATGACAGATTTCGGAACGACCCGAGGGACCTCGCAGAGGTCGGCAAATTACCTTCTGGAACGGCCCGAGGGGCCTTGGGAAGGAGAGCCACGGCCCTCCTCACAGCTTATGATTTGACGATCCGGATCGGCCCGACGGGGTAAAGTGCAATAATGAATTCCGAAACGACCCGACGGGGTTACTGGCCGTAAAAAGTTTCGGAATGGGCAGAGAGGCCCAAGGAGGATGAGTCCTCACAAGCATAAAGAATATCGGGACGGTCCGAGGGGCCAAAATCCATAGCATGTCCCGAACTAACCCGATAGGATGATTGCGCAATCAATCCGAAACAGTCCGACGGAACCACCGGTCGTGAGAAGTTTCGGATCGACCCCTAAGAGGTCTAAAATGCTTATAGTTCTAGAACGACCTGTAGAGGGTCTAGATTTGTATTAAGTTCTAGAACGATCCGAGTATGAGTCTAGATTTGTATAAAGTTATATAACGACCCGCAAACGGGTATAAATGTGTATTCAATTCTATAATGACCCGTAAGGGGTCTAGATTGTGAATAAGTTCTAGAGCAACCCGTAATGGGTCTAAATGTGTATTGAATTCTAGAACGACCTATGAGAGGTCTAGATTGAGTATAAGTTATAGAACGACCCGTAAGGGGTCTGGATGCGAATCGTGTGCACACGTATTTTTATATGCTAAGTCAGAGAGTTGTGAACTTGAGTGAAATTAGAATAAAGTATGAGATTAACTTTATCGAGATTAATGGGTCGTTGAATCCGACCTCGTTATATGTCACAACTCTTTTACAGGTATGGTATCTCGCGTAAGTTCAGTACATTATATCTAAATTCTACTCCGCGGGCAAGATTATTTAAGAGTAACGTTTACTTTTCGAACTACGACGACTCAATCGTCGAGTCTATCCATGTGTTGAATTATAATATTGTGATACCTCTTGATTGTATGTTACCTGCAGACTTAGCAACTTATCTATCTAATCCACTTACTGGGCTATTAGCGCACTAGTGTGCTCGTGTCGCAGGTATCTTATCAAGAAAGCAGAAAGGGCGAAGCGATAACGACGGGAACAGCGAGTGTATACGGGACCAACCTGTAAAACTTTACGTGGACTACTGACTAATCGTTGGCAAAGAAAAGTTTTAAATTCCACATATTTTGTAAATGTTCAAATTAAATTTATTTTGGTTATAGTGAGGATTGGTGAACTTCATGTTTAATGTTAAAAGTTTTGTTTTGTAACTTAATTTAAAAAGTTCAAATTTGACCGTATTTTTAAGAGTTAAAATACCGTTTTGAGTTTTGGGTCGTTACAAAGTTGGTATCAGAGACACGGTTTAGCCGGTCTTGTAGACAACCCCGTATGCACAAGTGCGGTTCCTTCGTTGTCGCCAATGTGAGTAACCTTTACTTATGCTTCACGAGCAATGAGATGTTAATTTAGTAAAGTTAGTTGCAGGTGTACTTAGATAGTATGAGCAAGATGAGGCGAGAGGATCCAACCGAGACTTGGGACGCGATGTGACCGTCTAGAGACGCTTTCATTATGAGTGGTAGTTCTCCACTACTCGTGTTGCCTCGAGTAGGCCATGTCGGTCTGATGCTATTCGCCACTAGTATCAATTCTTAAGGTGTGTAGTTCTCGCATTGTTGGTCGTCGAGATCACTTGAAGGAACACAATGGTCATTTTCGAAAGGAACGAAAGTCATTAAAGACACATCAATCACATATGATCCCCAGCCTAGAATTTTCTTTGAGTCGCCGATTAGACTCTACTTGACAAAAGCGTAGCACTTTCCTTTTTGCTTGAGCCGAATATAATAGGTTCTCTTCGAAATAACTAATTAATAATAGAAGCAACCAATCGTCCTGCTGTCATCTTTTTCCAAGCAACCATCCTAAGGCCAGTCCCATCAAAAGTTTCCTGCAGTTGTAAGACCATAGGCTCAGTTGAAAAAAAAAAAAAGAGAGTTCGCTTGAATACTTAAAGTGTTAAGTCTTTTCCTACACTGTCACGTCCACCGACTCATGCTCAAGGACAGGTAAAATGCGTTAGAGTCATGAATTATTTTGAAAGCGTGTACGATGGGTTTTATGAGGCTTGATCTAGCGTCACTTTGGAGATTAAAAAGCCCTTGAAAGGCTCGATTTGCGTTAAACTAATTATAAGCACTTGGTTATTGTGCGAAGTGAGTTTTTAAAGCGTGTTGGAGCTCCAAATGAGTCCCTAAGACTTGTTACTATATATTATATGTTTAAATACACATTTGTTATCAAAAAAAACTATGCTAGACTCACTTCGGAGCCAAAAAAGACCTTTAAAGGATCGATTACGACAAAACTAGTTATAATTACTATGTTTTAATACGAAATGAGTTTTTAACGCTTGTTGGAGCTCCAAATGAGTCCCTAAGACTTATTGCTATATATTTTACTTTTAAATACTCATTTGGGATCAAAATAACTTTGCCAGAGTCACTTCGGAGCCAAAACAATCCTTTAAAGGGTCATTTGGGTCAAACTAGCTATAACGACATTGTTTTAGCACGAAATGAATTTTAAATTCTTGTTTGATCTCCAAATGAGTTCCAAAGACTAAGTATAATAAAATATATGTTCAAACACTCATTTAGGAACAAAACAACATTCAGTGTCGCTTCGGAACCAAAAAAGCCCTTTAAATGCTCGATTTCGGCAAAATGAGTTATACTGACTTTGTTTTAGGGCGAAACGAGTTTTTAAGGCTTGTTGGATCTCCAACTAAGTCCCTAGGTCTTCTTATAATATATTATACGTTTGAATACAAATTTAGGATCAAAACAATTTTGCCAGAGTCACTTTGGAGCCGAAAAGAACTTTAAAGGCTCGATTTTAGCAAAACTACTAACAAGAACTTAGTTTTTGCGTGAATTGAATTTTTAAGTGTTGTTATAGATCCAAATGAGTCTCTAAGGCTTATTATAATACAATATGTTTTCAAATAATCATTTAGTATCAAAACAAGTTTGCTAGAGACATGTTGGAGCTTAAAAAGCCCTTTAAAGGCTCGATTTGCGTAAAACTGATTATAAGCACTTAGTTATTGCATGAAGTGAGTTTTTAAAGCTTGTTGGAGCTCCAAATGAGTCCCTAAGACTTATGATAATATATTATATGTTTAAATACACATTTCTGATTAAAAAAACTTTGCTAGAGTCCCTTCGGAGCCGTTTAAAGGCACGATTACGGCAAAACTAGTTATAATGAATTTATTTTAATGCGAAATGAGAATTTAACGGTTGTTGGAGCTCCGAATGAGTCCCTAAGACTTTTTACCATATATTTTACTTTTAAATACTCATTTGTTATCAAAACAACTTTGCCAGATGTTCTTCGGAGTCAAAAAAGTCCTTTAAAGGCTCGATTTGGGTCAAACAAGTTATAACGACATTGGTTTAGTGCGAAATGAGTTTTTAACGCTTGTTTGACCTCAAAATGAGTTCCTAAGACTAAGTATAATAAAATATATGTTCAAATACGCATTTAGGAACAAAACAACGTTGCTAGAGTCACTTCGGAACCAAAAAAGTCCTTTAAATGCTCGAATTCGGCAAAACTAGTTATACTGACTTTGTTTTAACGCGAAATGAGTTTTTAAGGCTTGTTGGAGCTCCAACTGAGTCCCTAAATCTTATTATAATATATTATACGTTCGAATAAATATTTGGGATCAAAACAACTTTGCTAGAGTCACTTCGGAGCTAAAAAAGTGCTTTAAAGGCTCGATTTTGGCAAAACTAGTCAAAAGGACTTAGTTTTTGCGTGAATTGACTTTTTAAGTCTTGTTATAGCTCCAAATGAGTCTATAAGACTTATTATAGTACAATATATTTTAAATACTCATTTTGGATCAAAACAAGTTTGCTAGCGTCACTTTGGAGATTAAAAAGCCCTTGAAAGGCTCGATTTGCGTTAAACTGATTATAAGCACTTAGTTATTGTGCGAAGTGAGTTTTTAAAGCGTGTTGGAGCTCCAAATGTGTCCCTAAGACTTGTTAATATATATTATATGTTTAAATACACATTTGTGATCAAAACAACAATGCTAGAGTCACTTCGGAGCAAAAAAATTTAAAGGATCGATTACGACAAAACTAGTTATAATGACTATGTTTTAATACGAAATGAGTTTTTAATGCTTGTTGGAGCTCCAAATAAGTCTCTAAGACTTAATGCTATATATTTTACTTTTAAATACTCATTTGGGATCAAAACAACTTTGCCAGAGTCAGTTTGGAGCGAAAATAATCCTTTAAAGGCTAATTTGGGTCAAACTAGTTATAACGACATTGTTTTAGCACGAAATGAGTTTTTAATTCTTGTTTGATCTCCAAATAAGTTCCTAAGACTAAGTATGATAAAATATATGTTCAAACACTCATTTAGGAGCAAAACAACATTGAGCGTCACTTCGGAACCAAAAAAGCCCTTTAAATGCTCGATTTCGGCAAAATGAGTTATACTTACTTTGTTTTATCGCGAAACGAGTTTTTAAGGCTTGTTGGATCTCCAAATAAGTCCCTAGGTCTTCTTATAATATATTATACGCTTTAATACACATTTGGGATCAAAACAATTTTGCCAGAGTCACTTCGGAGCCGAAAAGCACTTTAAAGGCTCGTTTTTAGCAAAACTACTCAAAAGGACTTAGTTTTTGCGTGAATTGAATTTTTAAGTGTTGTTATAGCTCCAAATGAGTCTCTAAGACTTATTATAATACAATATGTTTTCAAATAATCATTTAGTATCAAAACAAGTTTGCTAGAGACATGTTGGAGCTTAAAAAGCCCTTTAAAGGCTCGATTTGCGTAAAACTGATTATAAGCACTTAGTTATTGCATGAAGTGAGTTTTTAAAGCTTGTTGGAGCTCCAAATGAGTCCCTAAGACTTATGATAATATATTGGGAAAATCCCTAATTAATCCCTGAGTTATCACGAAATTCTAGTTTCGTCCCTATGTTTTTGTAAATTCCTAAATAATCCTTATGTTGTTAAATTTGATCTAAAATTATCCCTTATCACAAATTTGGTCAAACTTAACATGTAAAATGACATTTATACCCATAGAGAAGACAAAATAATTTTCAAAGCCTCAACTCTCTCTCACCCCCGACTCTCGCCCGCTCTCTCTCTCTCTCTCTCTCTCTCTCTCTCTGAGCTCGCCGCCGGCCTGGTCAGCAAATCCGAGCCGCCCTCTCTCTCTGTCTCTCTCTCTCTCTCTTGCTGCTGAGCTCGCCGCCGGCCTGAATTAGCAAGTCCGAGCTGCCCCGCGTGTGCCGCGCACCCTACTCGACGGTGCCACTCGCCTCCTCCGCCCCCTCTAACCCCTCCGACCCCTCCTCCCGCACCGACCCATCCTGACCCCTCCGCCCTGCCCCCTCTGACCCTCCGATCCTTCGCGACCCCACCGCACCACTCCAGCCCCTCTGCCAACCCTCCCCACCCTCAGCGGACCTCCCGACCCCTCCGGCCCCGCCCCCTCTGACCCTCTGACCCCTTCCGACCTCTTCGCACCCCTCCGGCCCCTCCTGACCCCTCTTCGCCTTTCCTGACCCCTCCCCGTCCCTCCGACAACCCTCCCAACCCCTTCGGCGACCCACCTCCACGAACCCCACCGCCGTGAACCCCATTGCTGCGAACCCCACCTCGCGAACCCCGATCTCGCCAAAACCCACCGTCGTGACCCCCTGCAAAACCCACTGCCACGACTCCGACCTCCGAGAACCCCAGCCCCCGCAAACCCACTGCCGCGAACCTCGACCCCCGCCACGATTCCAACCCTCGCGAAACCCTCCGCCGCGTAACCCATTGCCACGATCCCCAACCCGCAAAACCCTCCGCCGCGAAAACCTTCGCTGCAAGCCCGACCCCCGCAAAACCCACAGCCAAAAAGTCGAACTCCGACCACCGCCAGCCCACCCCGTCGCAGACCCACTGCCACGAACTCCGACCCTCGCGAAACCCACCGCCGACCCCGCGAGCCCACCCCGTTGCAAACTTTGTTTTGTTTCTTTTTTTTTTCTTCATTTTCGTTTTACTTCTAAGGGCAGTTTGGCCATTTTTATAAAACACGTATGCTTAAGTCAACTTAAATATGACAAAAGGTATGTTTTTGAGTCAAATTTAACAACTGAAGGATTATTTTGGAATTTTCAAAAACACAAGGACGAAACTAGAATTTCGGTAAAACTCAGGGATTTTTTAGGGATTTTCCCTAATATATTATATGTTTAAATACACATTTGTGATTAAAAAAACTTTGCTAGAGTCCCTTCGGAGCCGTTTAAAGGCACGATTACAGCAAAACTAGTTATAATGAATTTATTTTAATGCGAAATGAGAATTTAACGGTTGTTGGAGCTCCGAATGAGTCCCTAAGACTTTTTACCATATATTTTACTTTTAAATACTCATCTGTTATCAAAACAACTTTGCCAGATGTTCTTCGGAGTCAAAAAAGTCCTTTAAAGGCTCGATTTGGGTCAAACAAGTTATAACGACATTGGTTTAGTGCGAAATGAGTTTTTAACGCTTGTTTGACCTCAAAATGAGTTCCTAAGACTAAGTATAATAAAATATATGTTCAAATACGCATTTAGGAACAAAACAACATTGCTAGAGTCACTTCGGAACCAAAAAAGCCCTTTAAATGCTCGATTTCGGCAAAACTAGTTATACTGGCTTTGTTTTAATGCGAAATGAGTTTTTAAGGCTTGTTGGAGCTCCAACTGAGTCCCTAAGTCTTATTATAATATATTATACGTTCGAATAAATATTTGGGATCAAAACAACTTTGCTGGAGTCACTTCGGAGCCAAAAAAGCCCTTTAAAGGCTCGATTTTGGCAAAACTAGTCAAAAGGACTTAGTTTCTGCGTGAATTGACTTTTTAAGTCTTGTTATAGCTCCAAATGAGTCTATAAGACTTATTATAATACAATATATTTTTAAATACTCATTTAGGATCAAAACAAGTTTGCTAGCGTCACTTTGGAGATTAAAAAGCCCTTGAAAGGCTCGATTTGCGTTAAACTGATTATAAGCACTTAGTTATTGTGCGAAGTGAGTTTTTAAAGCGTGTTGGAGCTCCAAATGTGTCCCTAAGACTTGTTAATATATATTATATGTTCAAATACACATTTGTGATCAAAACAACAATGCTAGAGTCACTTCGGACCAAAAAAAGCCCTTTAAAGGATCGATTACGACAACACTAGTTATAATGACTATGTTTTAATACGAAATGAGTTTTTAACGCTTGTTGGAGCTCCAAATAAGTCCCCAAGACTTAATGCTATATATTTTACTTTTAAATACTCATTTGGGATCAAAACAACTTTGCAGAGTCACTTCGGAGCGAAAACAATCCTTTAAAGGCTAATTTGGGTCAAACTAGTTATAACGACATTGTTTTAGCACGAAATGAGTTTTTAATTCTTGTTTGATCTCCAAATAAGTTCCTAAGACTAAGTATGATAAAATATATGTCCAAACACTCATTTAGGAGCAAAACAACGTTGAGTGTCACTTCGGAACCAAAAAAGCCCTTTAAATGCTCGATTTCGGCAAAATTTGTTATACTTACTTTGTTTTAGCGCGAAACGAGTTTTTAAGGCTTGTTGGATCTCCAAATAAGTCCCTAGGTCTTCTTATAATATATTATACGTTTTAATACACATTTGGGATCAAAACAGTTTTGCCAGAGTTACTTCGGAGCCGAAAAGCACTCTAAAGGCTCGTTTTTAGCAAAACTACTAAAAAGGACTTATTTTTTGCGTGGATTGAATTTTTAAGCGTTGTTATAGCTCCAAATGAGTCTCTAAGACTTATTATAAAATAATATGTTTTCAAATAATCATTGAGTATCAAAACAAGTTTGCTAGAGTCACGTTGGAGCTTAAAAAGCCCTTTAAAGGCTCGATTTGCGTAAAACTGATTATAAGCACTTAGTTATTGCATGAACTGACTTTTTAAGGCTTGTAGGAGCTCCAAATGAGTCCCTAAGACTTAGGATAATATATTATATGTTTAAATACACATTTGTGATAAAAAAAAACTTTGCTAGAGTCCCTTCGGGGCCAAAAAAGCCCTTTAAAGGCACGATTACGGCAAAACTAGTTATAATGAATTTCTTTTAATGCGAAATGAGATTTTAACGCTTGTTGGAGCTCCAAGTGAGTCCCTAAGACTTTTTACCATATATTTTACTTTTAAATACTCATTTTTTATCAAAACAACTTTGCCAGAGTTACTTCGGAGCCAAAAAATCCTTCAAAGGCTCGATTTGGGTCAAACAAGTTATAACGACATTGTTTTAGTGTGAGATGAGTTTTTAACGCTTGTTTGACCTCAAAATGAGTTCCTAAGACTAAGTATAATAAAGTATATGTTCAAATACGCATTTAGGAACAAAACAACGTTGCTAGAGTCACTTCGGAACCAAAAAAGCCCTTTAAATGCTCGATTTTGGCAAAACTAGTTATACAAACTTTGTTTTAACGCGAAATGAGTTTTTAAGGCTTGTTGGAGCTCCAACTGGGTCCCTAAGTCTTATTATAATATATTATACGTTCGAATAAATATTTGGGATCAAAACAACTTTGCTAGAGTCACTACGGAGCGAAAAAAGCCCTTTAAAGGCTCGATTTTGGCAAAACTAGTCGAAAGGACTTAGTTTTTGCGTGAATTGACTTTTTAAGTCTTGTTATAGCTCCAAATGTGTCTTTAAGACTTATTATAATACAATATATTTTCAAATTATCATTTAGTATGAAAACAAGTTTGCTAAAGTCACGTTGGAACTTAAAAAGCACTTTAAAGGCTCGATTTGCGTAAAACTGATTATAAGCACTTAGTTATTGCATGAAGTGACTTTTTAAGGCTTGTTGGAGCTCCAAATGAGTCCCTAAGACTTACAATAATATATTATATGTTTAAATACACATTTGTGATAAAAAAAAACTTTACTAGAGTCCCCTTTAAAGGCACGATTACGGCAAAACTAGTTATAATGAATTTATTTTAATGCGAAATGAGATTTTAATGCTTGTTGGAGCTCCAAATGAGTCCCTAAGACTTTTTACCATATATTTTACTTTTAAATACTCATTTGTTATCAAAACAACTTTACTAGAGTTATTTCGGAGCCAAAAAAGTCCTTTAAAGGCTCGATTTGGGTCAAACAAGTTATAATGACATTATTTAGCGCGAAATGAGTTTTTAACGCTTGTTTGACCTCAAAATGAGTTCCTAAGACTAAGTATAATAAAATATATGTTCAAATACGCATTTAGGAACAAAACAACATTGCTAGAGTCACTTCGGAACCAAAAAAGCTCCTTAAATGCTCGATTTCGGCAAAAGTTATACTGATTTTGTTTTTAACGCGAAATGAGTTTTTAAGGATTATTGGAGCTCCAACAGAGTCCCTAAGTGTTATTATAATATATTATACGTTCGAATACATATTTGGGATCAAAACAACTTTGCTAGAGTCACTTCGGAGCCAAAAAAAGCCCTTTAAAGGCTCGATTTTGGCAAAACTAGTCAAAAGTACTTAGTGTTTCCGAGAATTGACTTTTTAAGTCTTTTTATAGCTCCAAATGTGTCTTTAAGACTTATTATAATATAATATATTTTCAAATACTCATTTAGGATCAAAACAAGTTTGCTAGCGTCACTTTGGAGCTTAAAAAGCCCTTGAAAGGCTCGAGTTGCGTTAAACTGATCCTAAGAACTTAGTGAATGTGCGAAGTGAGTTTTTAAAGCTAGTTGGAGCTCCAAATGAGTCCTAAGACTTGTTAATATATATTATATGTTTAAATACACATTTGTGATCGAAACAACTATGCTAGAGTCACTTTGGAGCCAAAAAAGCCCTTTAAAGGATCGATTACGACGAAACTAGTTATACTGACTATGTTTTAATACGAAATGAGTTTTTAACGCTTGTTGGAGCTCTAAATGAGTCCCTAAGACTTATTGCTATATATTTTACTTTTAAATAGTCAATTGGGATCAAAACAACTTTGCCAGAGTCACTTCGGAGCTAAAACAGTCATTTAAAGGCTCATTTGGGTCAAACTAGTTATAACGTCATTGTTTTAGCGCGAAATGAGTTTTTAATTCTTGTTTGATCTGAAACTGAGTTCGTAAGACTAAGTATAATAAAATATATGTTCAAATACTCATTTAGGGACAAAACAACGTTGCTAGCGTCACTTCCGAACAAAAAAAAGCCCTTTAAATGCTCGATTTTGGCAAAACTAGTTATACTGACTTTGTTTTAGCGCGAAACGAGTTTTTAAGGCTTGTTGGATCTCCAACTAAGTCCCTAGGTCTTATTATAATATATCATACGTTTGAATACACATTTGGGATCAAAACATTTTTGCCAGAGTCACTTCGGAGCCAAAAAGCCGTTTAAAGGCTCGATTTTGGCAAAACTAGTCAAAAGGACTTAGTTCTTGCGTGAATTAAATTTTAAGTGTTGTTATGGCTCCAAATGAGTCTCTAAGACTTATTATAATACAATATATTTTCAAATAATCAATTAGGATCAAAACAAGTTTGCTACAGTCGCTTTGGAGCTTAAAAAGCCCTTTAAAGGCTCGATTTGCGTAAAACTGATTATAAGCACTTCGTTATTGCGTGAAGTGAGTTTTTAAATCTTGTTGGAGCTCCAAATGAGTCTCTAAGACTTATTATAGTATATTATCTGTTTAAATACACATTTGTGATAAAAAAAACTTTGCTAGAGTCACTTCGGAGCCAAAAAAGCCCTTTAAAGGCACGATTACGTCAAAACTAGTTATAACGAATTTATTTTAATGCGAAATTAGATTTTAACGCTTTTTGGAGCTCTAAATGAGTCCCTAAGACTTTTTACCATATATTTTACTTTTAAATACTCATCTGTTATCAAAACAACTTTGCCAGAGTTACTTCGGAGCCAAAAAAGTCCCTTAAAGGCTCGATTTGGGTCAAACAAGTTATAACGACATGGTTTTGGCGCGAAATGAGTTTTTAGCGCTTTTTTAAGCTCAAAATGAGTTCCTCAGACTAAGCATAATAAAATATATGTTCAAATACGCATTTAGGAACAAAACAACGTTGCTAGAGTCACTTCGGAACCAAAAAAGCCCTTTAAATGCTCGATTTCGGCAAAACTAGTTATACGGATTTTGTTTTTAACTCGAAATGAGTTTTTAAGGCTTGTTGGAGCTCCAACTGAGTCCCTAAGTCTTATTATAATATATTATACGTCTGAATACACATTTGGGATCAAAACAACTTTGCTAGAGTCACTTCGGAGCCAAAAAAAGCCCTTTAAAGGCTCGATTTTGGCAAAACTAGTCAAAAGGACTAAGTTTTTCCGTGAATTGACTTTTTAAGTCTTGTTATAGCTCCAAATGTGTCTCTAAGACTTATTATAATATAATATATTTTCAAATACTCATTTAGGATCAAAACAAGTTTGCTAGTGTCACTTTGGAGCTTAAAAAGCCCTTGAAAGGCTCGAGTTGCGTTAAACTGATCTTAAGCACTTAGTGAATATGAGAAGTGAGTTTTTAAAGCTTGTTGGAGCTCCAAATGAGTCCCTAAGACTTGTTAATATATATTATATGTTTAAATACACATTTGTGATCTAAACAACTATGCTAGAGTCACTGCGGAGCCAAAAAAGACCTTTAAAGGATCGATTACGACAAAACTAGTTATACTGACTATGTTTTAGTCCGAAATGAGTTTTTAACTCTTGTTGGAGCTCCAAATGAGTCCCTAAGACTTATTTTTATATATTTTACTATTAAATACTCAATTGGGATCAAAACAACTCTGCCAGAGTCACTTCGGAGCCAAAACAGTCATTTAAAGGCTCATTTGGGTCAAACTAGTTATAACGTCATTGTTTTAGCGCGAAATGTGTTTTTAATTCTTGTTTGATCTCCAAATGAGTTTGTAAGACGAAGTATAATAAAATATATGTTCAAATACTCATTTAGGGACAAAACAACGTTGCTAGCGTCACTTCCGAACAAAAAAAGCCCTTCAAATGCTCGATTTCGGCAAAACTAGTTACACTGACTTTGTTTTAGCGCGAAACGCGTTTTTAAGGCTTGTTGGATCTCCAACTAAGTCCCTAGGCCTTATTATAATATATCATACGTTTGAATACACATTTGGGATCAAAACATTTTTGCCAGAGTCACTTCGGAGCCAAAAAGCCGTTTAAAGGCTCGATTTTGGCAAAACTAGTCAAAAGGACTTAGTTTTTGCGTGAATTAATTTTTGGGTCAATTAGGTAAATAGCCATTTTGAATTGTGTGTTTTCAAAAAATAGCCAGAGTTTCAAAAAATTTAAAAACTAGCCATTACACACTGTAAGAAATTTCTGACAATAACAAAATTACACATAAAATGTGCTGTAAGAAATTTCTGACACGTGTCAGAAATTTCTGAAAGGGTTAGTTTTTAAATTTTTTGTAACTGTGGCTATTTTTTAAAATCATTTTGTAAACAGTGGCTATTTTCTTAAAATTCCCTTAATTTTTAAGTGTTGTTATGGCTATTTTCTTAAAATTCTCTTAATTATAATACAATATATTTTCAAATGAGTGTTGCTAGAGTGTTGCTAGAGTCGCTTTGGAGCTTAAAAAGCCCTTTAAAGGCTCGATTTGCGTAAAGTGAGTTTTTAAATCTTGTTGGAGCTCCAAATGAGTCTCTAAGACTTATTATAGTATATTATGTGTTTAAATACACATTTGTGATAAAACAAAACTTTGCTAGAGTCACTTCGGAGCCAAAAAAGCCCTTTAAAGGCACGATTACGGCAAAACTAGTTATAACGAATTTATTTTAATGCGAAATTAGATTTTAACGCTTTTTGGAGCTCTAAATGAGTTCCTAAGACTTTTTACCATATATTTTACTTTTAAATACTCATTTCTTATCAAAAAAATTTGCCAGAGTTACTTCGAGCCAAAAAAGTGCCTTAAAGGCTCGATTTGGGTCAAACAAGTTATAAAGACATTGTTTTGGCGCGAAATGAGTTTTTAACGCTTGTTTGACCTCAAAATGAGTTCCTCAGACTAAGTATAATAAAATATATATTCAAATACGAATTTAGGAACAAAACAATGTTGCTAGAGTCACTTCAGAACCGAAAAAGCCCCTTAAATGCTCGATTTAGACAAAACTAGTTATACTGATTTTGTTTTTAACGCGAAATGAGTTTTTAAGGCTTGTTGGAGCTCCAACCGAGTCCCTAAGTCTTATTATAATATATTATACGTTCGAATACACATTTGGGATCAAAAAAACTTTGCTAGAGTCACTGATGCGATCATGGACCGTGCTATACTCGATCGCATTCAGAGGAGTGATTCCACCATCGACGCTCCTGAAGGTCCGATGACGAGAGCCCGTACCAAACGGTTCAAGGATTAACTTAGCTTGTTCATGACAAGCTTCTTCAAGGAACGAGGTCATCCGAGCGAGTCAAAGACAACGTGCGTGCATGTTATTCAAGCAGCTTGAAACCGAGAAAGAAGCCGGACGGACAACTAGGCGTTCGTCGAAGAAATTACATTTATTATCATGTAATTTTTCATTAAATAATGTGTAAGTAAGTGTTAGAGACAATTGTAACACTTTTAGTTCATTTAGAATTATTTTGGAGGAGTTTTAGGAAGGAGACCCGAAGCTCCGCCGATCGATCGCGCAATTGTAGCTGATCGATCGCACAAAGGACGCATTTTGGCAGCAGCTCTGCCGATCGTTCGCCATCCTTGGCCGATCGATCGGCGCGCAGGCAACACATCGGGCAGAGGCAATGCCGATCGATCGTGGCTTCCAGCCGATCGATCGCCCCTTCTGCCGATCGATCGCCACACCGCACCGATCGATCAGCAAACCGCGAGGAAACCGCCTCACAAGCGTTTCCTTCGAAATTTTGGTTGTAACTTTTACTTTTTCAGAACTTTAACGTGTAAGACTCTATAAAAGAGTCTCTCTACTCAATAGAAAGACAGATTTCAGTTTATAACAAAAAGTTGTGAGTTTTTCTCTCTTTTCTCTCTGAGACGTTTCTCAGAACTCGAATCAATCAAGGCGAATCCTTGACGATTCTTCGAAGAACTTATCAAACGGCAACTTCCTGCAACCGTTTGTGGCGTTCCACAATCCCCGACTTATCAACGGCTATTTCGCAACCATTGTGGCGTCTCTTCGAGCATCCTAACCGAGTCTCCGACGGGGTTTTTATCCGGCCCGTGCAATCCGACAAGGAAACGATCGACAATATCGGTTCTCGTCCAACGAGGATCGTATCAAGTGGTATCAGAGCTTCGGCTTTTTCTTGTTGGAATTTAACTATTTTTCATTTTTCAATTTCTGATTTTCATTCTTCATTCTTGTGTGGTTCTTGAATTTATTCATCGTTCTTGAACCATCATTGAATATCGAGTGTGTGTACATGTTTTTCATTTGCATCAAGTGTAGAAAAAAAAAAAAAGAGAGAGTTCGGCCATTACAAAAGAACTGCCGGCCATTACAAAAAAAAAAAAAAAAAGAGAAAGCTTGTAGGATCGAGTATTGTTCACCATTGTTTTCGTTCTTGTGTTTTGCGGAACGCTCTTAACACGTTTTGCGGGTTTTGGTCTTTGAAAGTCCCACATTTGTTAGGAATTGTTCTTGAGTACATTCGAGTTCGTCGAGAAAACCTTAGTGAGAAATTTGAGTGGAAAAAGGCACGAGTGGTGAGACTAATCGAGGGTAAAAGCCAATTCGAGTGCTAAACACGAGAGACGTATCGAGAGTTCAAATTTTCCGAGTGAAACACGTGAGGGAGTGTTGTGAGGTCCAATTTTTCTGTTGTATTTCTAACCATGTCAGGCAGCGGAGAAGACGGAGCACGAGCCGAGCGTGTTAGGCTAGCGGATAACAATATCGTGATGGAGGCGCTAAGAGGCCAAATGCAAGCTTTAATGCGTGAGGTGACGCATATGAGAGGAGAAATGGGTGAGATGAGGACGGAACGGGAGCAAGGAGAGAATGAAGGCAGAAGAAACCAAGCCGCTCCACGTCAGCATCGAGCGCAACCACGACGAAGGCGAGACGATTTGGAGGAAGAATATGAGGAATACGATTATGATGAGGGTGGTCCCGACAGGAGGATATATGAACAAGCTCGTCGGGATAATCGACGGGAGGATGACAATCTCGCAAGCATTAAGCAAAGGATTCCCGAGTTTAAGGGTCGGAATGACCCCGAAGCTTATTTGGAGTGGGAAAAGAAGATTGAGCATGTTTTCGACATACACCGCTACTCCGACCGGAAAAAGGTAAAACTTGCTGTTACCGAGTTCACTGAATATGCACTTACTTGGTGGGATCAGGTAGCAACCAGCAGGCGACGGAACAATAAACGTCCTGTGGAAACGTGGGACGAGATGAAGGCGATTATGAAGAGGCGGTTTGTCCCGGCTCATTATTACCGAGAACTTCATAAACATCTACTGCGATTGACTCAGGGTAGTAAGAGTGTGGAAGATTATCATCAGGAGATGGAGATGATCATGATCCGTCTAGGTTTGGAGGAGGATGAGGAGGTGACTATGGCTCGCTTCATTGCTGGGTTGAATGTGGAAATTGCTAATGAGGTAGAATTGCATCACTACCTGCAAATGCACGAATTGCTTCATAAGGCTATCCAAGTTGAGAGGCAGTTCAAGTCAGGGGGACGGCGTAGTAAGTTTGGTGAGCGAACCCCGTGGAAGCCTTCATTTACCAAGCGTGATGACAAACCCACCTCGTTTCCACCCAAGCATGAGAGCAAACCATCCAGTTCTACTGCTCCCATGACTCGAGGTACTACCGATAACACTTCTTCTCGCAATCGTGATATTAAGTGTTTCAAATGTCAGGGGCGAGGTCACATTGCCACATAATGTCCGAACAAGCGGACCATGTTGTTAAGGCCCGACGGCGAGTATGAAACAGAAGAAGAGGAGGAGGAAGAGCAAGAGGAGGAGACGGAAGTAGAAGATGTTAGGGAGACGCATGGGTTAATTGCGGTGACTAGGAGGGCGTTGAGTAGCCAAGCAAAAAGCTACGATGATGCACAAAGAGAAAATATCTTCTATGCACGGTGCAAGGTAAAAGATAAAATCTGTAGTTTGATCATTGATGGTGGTAGTTGTACCAATGTGGCAAGTGAGGCCTTGGTGGAGAAGTTGTCCCTACTATTGCTTAATCACCCTCGCCCGTACAAATTGCAATGGCTCAATGAAAGCGGAGGAGTCAAGGTTACACACCAAGTGTTAGTGTCGTTCCAAATTGTCAAGTATGAAGACGAGGTACTTTGTGATGTTGTACCTATGGAGGCAACGCATTTGCTACTTGGCATGCCTTGGCAATTCGATAGGCGAGCTACACATGACGGCTATACCAACAAGTACACCGTGCCATACAAGGGTAAATTGGTTGCTCTTGTACCATTGACCCCTAGCCAAGTTCTTGAGGATCAACGATTTCTTCAAAGTGAGATTGAGCGAAGGGAATTAGAAAAGGGAAACACCCTGAGTGAGAAGGGTAAACAACAAGAGAGTGGGGTTGTGAGTGAAACACCACGAGCGGAAAAACAAGAGAGAAACAAACACTCAAGCAACGGAGTGGAAAGAAAAGAGAGCAAGAAGAAAAGTTTTCTTCTTAGACAACGTGGCATTGAGAAGGCCTATCTTTCAGGCGAGCCAATGATTTTATTGGTGTACAAGGAGGCTACCCTTTTTGCTAACGCACAAGGTGAGAAATTGCCTAGTGCTATTGTTTCTCTTTTGCAGGATTTTGAGGACGTAGTGGTAGATGAGATACCACCGGAGTTGCCACCCATCAGAGGAATCGAACATCAAATCGATTTCGTACCCGGAGCCACTTTACCAAATAGACCTGCCTACCGGGCCAATCCGGAGGAGACAAAAGAGCTGCAACGGCAAGTTGAGGAATTACTTTCCAAGGGCTACATTCGGGAGAGTATGAGTCCTTGCGCGGTGCCCGTGCTACTAGTGCCAAAGAAAGAAGGGTCATCAAGGATGTGCGTTGATTGTCGAGCAATCAACAATATCACGGTAAAGTATCGCTTTCTAATTCATCGTTTGGATGATATGTTAGATGAACTTCATGGTGCATGCATGTTTTCAAAAGTAGATTTAAAGAGTGGATATCACCAAATTCGCATGCGTGAGGGTGATGAGTGGAAGACGGCTTTCAAAACCAAACAAGGGTTGTATGAATGGTTAGTGATGCCATTTGGGTTGACCAATGCTCCTAGCACATTTATGCGGCTCATGAACCATGTATTGCGTTCTTTCATTGGTAAATTTGTAGTTGTGTATTTTGATGACATCTTGATCTATAGCAAGTCCTTGGATGAACATGTTTTACATTTAAAACAAGTTTTCATTGTGCTTAGACAAGAGAAATTATATGCTAATTTACAGAAGTGCACATTCTACACCGACCATATCATATTTTTGGGTTTTGTTGTGAGTGCTAACGGAGTGCAGGTAGATCAAGAGAAGGTGTGTTCCATCCGAGAATGGCCAACACCATCTAATGCCTCACAGGTCCGAAGTTTCCATGGCCTAGCGGGATTCTACCGCCGCTTTGTCAAGGATTTTAGCACTGTCGCCGCCCCCTTCACTGAGGTAATGAAGAAGAACGTTGTCTTCCAATGGGGCGAAGAACAAGAACAGGCTTTTCAGGCAATCAAGGATCGATTGATCAACCCGCCGGTATTAGCCTTGCCTAACTTCGACAAACCTTTCGAAGTGGAGTGCGATGCATCAGGAGTTGGCATTGGAGCAGTTCTTATGCAAGATAGGCGACCCATCGCCTTCTTCAGTGAGAAACTAAGTGGGGCGACCTTAAATTACCCTACTTATGACAAGGAGATGTATGCACTCGTCCGAGCGTTGGAGACGTGGCAACACTATTTGTTGGCGCGAGAGTTCGTGGTCCACACCGACCATGAATCACTCAAGTTCTTGAAAGCGCAACACAAACTCAACCGACGCCATGCTCAATGGATGGAATTCTTGGAGCCTTTCCCGTATGTTATCAAATTCAAGAAAGGTAAGGAGAATGTGGTAGCCGATGCCCTTTCTCGCAGGTATACACTACTTTCAACTCTCACAACTAAACTTTTGGGTTTTGAACATCTTAAGGAAATGTATGCTTATGATCCTGATTTTTCTGATGTGTTTGTTAATTGTGAAAGATCAGGCAAAGAAGACTTTTATCGGTATGATGGATTCTTATTCAAAGGATCTAGATTGTGCATTCCTCAAAGCTCCATCCGAGAGTTACTCGTGCGAGAGGCACACAGTGGAGGATTAATGGGACATTTTGGGGTAACAAAAACATTAGAGATCCTCCACCCACACTTTTACTGGCCACGATTAAGAAGAGATGTTGAGAGGATTTGTGAGAGGTGTGTCAAATGCAAACAAGCTAAGTCCAAGTCTAATCCTCATGGTCTTTATACCCCACTTCCAATTCCAGAAGCACCTTGGGTAGATGTGTCTATGGATTTTGTCCTTGGCTTGCCTAGGACTCGTCGGGGTAGGGATTCAGTCTTCGTGGTGGTCGATAGGTTTTCTAAGATGGCGCATTTCATTCCATGTCATAAAACTGATGATGCGTCTAATGTGGCTGATTTGTTCTTTAGGGAGGTCGTTCGCTTGCATAGGATGCCGAGGTCTATTGTGTCGGATAGAGATGCTAAGTTTCTTAGTTACTTCTGGAAGACCTTGTGGGCTAAGTTGGGTACTAAGTTATTGTTTAGTACGACGTGTCACCCACAAACTGATGGGCAAACCGAGGTAGTGAATAGAACCTTGTCTACACTTTTGAGAGCCATTATCAAAAAGAACATCAAGACTTGGGAGGATTGTTTACCACACGTAGAGTTTGCATATAACAGGGCTGTCCACTACACGACAAAATTTTCTCCCTTTGAAATTGTTTATGGTTTCAATCCACTAACACCATTGGATCTATTATCTTTGCCTTTATCTGAACGTGTGAATGCAGATGGAAAGAAGAAGGCGGAGTTTGTCAAGAAGATCCATGAAGACGCCAGGCGGAACATAGAGCGACGTACTCAGACGTACGCTAAGCAAGCAAACAAGGGGGTAGAGAGGTTGTATTTGAACCCGGAGATTGGGTTTGGTTGCACATGCGTAAATAGCGATTTCCCGAGCATCGGAAGTCCAAGCTTCTACCACGAGGAGACGGTCCTTTTCAAGTCATCAAGCGTATCAGCAACAACGCTTATCAACTTGACCTACCTGGTGAGTATAATATAAGTGCAACTTTTAATGTCGCTGATTTATCTCCTTTTCTCGCAGATACAGATTTGAGGACAAATCCTTTCGAAGAGGAGGAGGATGATGCGATCATGAACCGTGCTATACTCGATCGCATTCAGAGGAGTGATTCCACCATCGACGCTCCCGAAGGTCCGATGACGAGAGCCCGTACCAAACGGTTCAAGGAACAACTTAGCTTGTTCATGACAAGCTTCTTCAAGGAACGAGGTCATCCGAGCGAGTCAAAGACAACGTGCGTGCACGTTATTCAAGCAGCTTGAAACCGAGAAAGAAGCCGGACGGACAACTAGGTGTTCGTCGAAGAATTTACATTTATTATCATGTAATTTTTCATTAAATAATGTGTAAGTAAGTGTTAGAGACAATTGTAACACTTTTAGTTCATTTAGAATTGTTTTGGAGGAGTTTTAGGAAGGAGACCCGAAGCTCCGCCGATCGATCGCGCAATTGTAGCCGATCGATCGCACAAAGGACGCATTTTGGCAGCAGCTCTGCCGATCGTTCGCCATCCTTGGCCGATCGATCGGCGCGCAGGCAACACATCGGGCAGAGGCAATGCCGATCGATCGTGGCTTCCAGCCGATCGATCGCCCCTTCTGCCGATCGATCGCCACACCGCACCGATCGATCGGCAAACCGCGAGGAAACCGTCTCGCAAGCGTTTCCTTCAAAATTTTGGTTGTAACTTTTACTTTTTCAAAACTTTAACGTGTAAGACTCTATAAAAGAGCCTCTCTACTCAATAGAAAGACAGATTTCAGTTTATAACAAAAAGTTGTGAGTTTTTCTCTCTTTTCTCTCTGAGACGTTTCTCAGAACTCGAATCGATCAAGGCGAATCCTTGACGATTCTTCAAAGAACTTATCAAACGGCAACTTCCCGCAACCGTTTGTGGCGTTCCACAATCCCCGACTTATCAACGGCTATTTCGCAACCGTTATGGCGTCCCTTCGAGCATCCTAACCGAGTCTCCGACGGGGTTTTTATCCGGCCCGTGCAATCCGATAAGGAAACGATCGACAACATCGGTTCTCGTCCAACGAGGATCGTATCAGTCACTTCGGAGCCAAAAAAAGCCCTTTAAATGCTCGATTTAGACAAAACTAGTTATACTGATTTTATTTTTAACGCGAAATGAGTTTTTAAGGCTTGTTGGAGCTCCAACTGAGTCCCTAAGTCTTATTATAATATATTATACGTTCGAATACACATTTGGGATCAAAACAACTTTGCTAGAGTCACTTCGAAGCCAAAAAAAGCCCTTTAAAGGCTCGATTTTGGCAAAACTAGTCAAAAGGACTTAGTTTTTCCATGAATTCACTTTTTAAGTCATGTTATAGATCCAAATGTGTGTCTAAGACTTATTATAATACAATATATTTTCAAATACTCATTTAGAATCAAAACAAGTTTGCTAGCGTCACTTTGGAGCTTAAAAAGCCCTTGAAAGGCTCGAGTTGCGTTAAACTGATCCTAAGCACTTAGTGCATGTGCGAAATGAGTTTTTAAAGCTTGTTGGAGCTCCAAATGAGTCCCTAAGACTTGTTAATAGATATTATATGTTTAAAAACACATTTTTGATCGAAACAACTATGCTAGAGTCACTTCGGAGCCAAAAAAGCCCTTTAAAGGTTCGATTACGACCAAACTAGTTATACTGACTATGTTTTAATACGAAATGAGTTTTTAACGCTTGTTGGAGCTCCAAATGAGTCTCTAAGACTTATTGCTATATATTTTACTTTTAAATACTCAATTGGGATCAAAAAAACTTTGTCAGAGTCACTTCGGAGCCAAAATAGTAATTTAAACGCTCATTTGGGTCAAACTAGTTATAACGTCATTGTTTTAGCGCGAAATGAGTTTTTAATTATTGTTTGATCTCCAAATGAGTTCGTATGACTAAGTATAATAAAATATATGTTCAAATACTCATTTAGGGACAAAACAACGTTGCTAGCGTCACTTCCGAACAAAAAAAGCCCTTTAGATGCTCGATTTCGGCAAAACTAGTTATACTGACTTTGTTTAAGCGCGAAACGCGTTTTTAAAGCTTGTTGGATCTCCAACTAAGTCCCTAGGTCTTATTATAATATATCATACGTTTGAATACACATTTGGGATCAAAACATTTTTGCCAGAGTCACTTCGGAGCGAAAAAGCCCTTTAAAGGCTCGATTTTGGCAAAACTAGTCAAAAGGACTTAGTTTTTGCGGGAATTAATTTTTAAGTGTTGTTATGGCTCCAAATGAGTCTCTAAGACTTATTATAATACAATATATTTTCAAATAATCATTTAGGATCAAAACAAGTTTGCTAGAGTCGCTTTGGAGCTTAAAAAGCCATTTAAAGGCTCGATTTGTGTAAAACTGATTATAAGCACTTAGTTATTGCGTGAAGTGAGTTTTTAAATCTTGTTGGAGCTCCAAATGAGTCTCTAAGACTTATTATAATATATTATGTGTTTAAATACACATTTGTGATAAAAAAAACTTTGCTAGAGTCACTTCGGATCCAAAAAAGCCCTTTAAAGGCACGATTACGGTAAAACTAGTTATAACGAATTTATTTTAATGCGAAATTAGATTTTAACGCTTTTTGGAGCTCTAAATGAGTCCCTAAGACTTTTTACCATATATTTTACTTTTAAATACTCATTTGTTATCAAAAAAACTTTGCCAGAGTTACTTCGGAGCCAAAAAAGTCCCTTAAAGGCTCGATTTGGGTCAAACAAGTTATAATGACATTGTTTTGGCGCGAAATGAGTTTTTAACGCTTGTTTGACCTCAAAATGAGTTCCTCAGACTAAGTATAATAAAATATATGTTCAAATACGAATTTAGGAACAAAACAATGTTGCTAGAGTCACTTCAGAACCAAAAAAGCTCTTTAAATACTCGATTTAGACAAAACTAGTTATACTGATTTTGTTTTTAACGCGAAATGAGTTTTTAAGGCTTGTTGGAGCTCCAACTGAGTCCCTAAGTCTTATTAGAATATATTATACATTCGAATACACATTTGGGATCAAAACAACTTTTCTAGAGTCACTTCGGAGCCAAAAAAAGCCCTTTAAAGGCTCGATTTTGGCAAAACTAGTCAAAAGGACTTAGTTTTTTCGTGAATTGACTTTTTAAGTCATGTTATAGCGCCAAATGTGTGTCTAAGACTTATTATAATACAATATATTTTCAAATACTCATTTAGGATCAAAACAAGTTTGCTAGCGTCACTTTGGAGCTTAAAAAGCCCTTGAAAGGCTCGAGTTGCGTTAAACTGATCCTAAGCACTTAGTACATGTGCGAAATGAGTTTTTAAAGCTTGTTGGAGCTCCAAATGAGTCCCTAAGACTTGTTAATATATATTATATGTTTAAAAACACATTTTTGATCGAAACAACTATGCTAGAGTCACTTCGGAGCCAAAAAAGCCCTTTAAAGGATCGATTACGACAAAACTAGTTATACTGACTATGTTTTAACACGAAATGAGTTTTTAACGCTTGTTGGAGCACCAAATGAGTCCCTAAGACTTATTGCTATATATTTTACTTTTAAATACTCAATTGGGATCAAAAAAACTATGCCAGAGTCACTTCGGAGCAAAAACAGTCATTTAAACGCTCATTTGGGTCAAACTAGTTATAACGTCATTGTTTTAGCGCGAAATGAGTTTTTAATTCTTGTTTGATCTCCAAATGAGTTCGTAAGACTAAGTATAATAAAATATATGTTCAAATACTCATTTAGGGACAAAACAACGTTGCTAGCGTCACTTCCGAACAAAAAAAGCCCTTTAGATGCTCGATTTCGGGAAAACTAGTTATACTGACTTTGTTTTAGCGCGAAACGCGTTTTTAAGGCTTGTTGGATCTCCAACTAAGTCCCTAGGTCTTATTATAATATATCATACGTTTGAGTACACATTTGGGATTAAAACATTTTTTCCAGAGTCACTTCGGAGCCAAAAAGCCCTTTAAAGGCTTGATTTTGGCAAAACTAGTCAAAAGGACTTAGTTTTTGCGTGAATTAATTTTTAAGTGTTGTTATGGCTCCAAATGAGTCTCTAAGACTTATTATAATACAATATATTTTCAAATAATCATTTAGGATCAAAACAAGTTTGCTAGAGTCGCTTTGGATCTTAAAAAGCCCTTTAAAGGCTCGATTTGTGTAAAACTGATTATAAGCACTTAGTTATTGCGTGAAGTGAGTTTTTAAATCTTGTTGGAGCTCCAAATGAGTCTCTAAGACTTATTATAATATATTATGTGTTTAAATACACATTTGTGATAAAAAAAAACTTTGCTAGAGTCACTTCGGATCCAAAAAAGCCCTTTAAAGGCACGATTACGGTAAAACTAGTTATAACGAATTTATTTTAATGCGAAATTAGATTTTAACGCTTTTTGGAGCTCTAAATGAGTCCCTAAGACTTTTTACCATATATTTTATGTTTAAATACTCATTTGTTATCAAAAAAACTTTGCCAGAGTTACTTCGGAGCCAAAAAAGTCCCTTAAAGGCTCGATTTGGGTCAAACAAGTTATAATGACATTGTTTTGGCGCGAAATGAGTTTTTAACGCTTGTTTGACCTCAAAATGAGTTCCTCAGACTAAGTATAATAAAATATATGTTCAAATACGAATTTAGGAACAAAACAATGTTGCTAGAGTCACTTCAGAACCAAAAAAGCTCTTTAAATACTCGATTTAGACAAAACTAGTTATACTGATTTTGTTTTTAACGCGAAATGAGTTTTTAAGGCTTGTTGGAGCTCCAACTGAGTCCCTAAGTCTTATTATAATATATTATACGTTCGAATACACATTTGGGATCAAAACAACTTTGCTAGAGTCACTTCGGAGCCAAAAAAAGCCCTTTAAAGGCTCGATTTTGGCAAAACTAGTCAAAAGGACTTAGTTTTTCCGTGAATTGACTTTTTAAGTCATGTTATAGCGCCAAATGTGTGTCTAAGACTTATTATAATACAACATATTTTCAAATACTCATTTAGGATCAAAACAAGTTTGCTAGCGTCACTTTGGAGCTTAAAAAGCCCTTGAAAGGCTCGAGTTGCGTTAAACTGATCCTAAGCACTTAGTACATTTGCGAAATGAGTTTTTAAAGCTTGTTGGAGCTCCAAATGAGTCCCTAAGACTTGTTAATATAAATTATATGTTTAAAAACACATTTTTGATCGAAACAACTATGCTAGAGTCACTTCGGAGCCAAAAAAGCCCTTTAAAGGATCGATTACGACAAAACTAGTTATACTGACTATGTTTTAATACGAAATGAGTTTTTAACGCTTGTTGGAGCACCAAATGAGTCCCTAAGACTTATTGCTATATATTTTACTTTTAAATACTCAATTGGGATCAAAAAAACTATGCCAGAGTCACTTCGGAGCAAAAACAGTCATTTAAACGCTCATTTGGGTCAAACTAGTTATAACGTCATTGTTTTAGCGCGAAATGAGTTTTTAATTCTTGTTTGATCTCCAAATGAGTTCGTAAGACTAAGTATAATAAAATATATGTTCAAATACTCATTTAGGGACAAAACAACGTTGCTAGCGTCACTTCCGAACAAAAAAAGCCCTTTAGATGCTCGATTTCGGGAAAACTAGTTATACTGACTTTGTTTTAGCGCGAAACGCGTTTTTAAGGCTTGTTGGATCTCCAACTAAGTCCCTAGGTCTTATTATAATATATCATACGTTTGAGTACACATTTGGGATTAAAACATTTTTTCCAGAGTCACTTCGGAGCCAAAAAGCCCTTTAAAGGCTTGATTTTGGCAAAACTAGTCAAAAGGACTTAGTTTTTGCGTGAATTAATTTTTAAGTGTTGTTATGGCTCCAAATGAGTCTCTAAGACTTATTATAATACAATATATTTTCAAATAATCATTTAGGATCAAAACAAGTTTGCTAGAGTCGCTTTGGATCTTAAAAAGCCCTTTAAAGGCTCGATTTGTGTAAAACTGATTATAAGCACTTAGTTATTGCGTGAAGTGAGTTTTTAAATCTTGTTGGAGCTCCAAATGAGTCTCTAAGACTTATTATAATATATTATGTGTTTAAATACACATTTGTGATAAAAAAAACTTTGCTAGAGTCACTTCGGATCCAAAAAAGCCCTTTAAAGGCACGATTACGGTAAAACTAGTTATAACGAATTTATTTTAATGCGAAATTAGATTTTAACGCTTTTTGGAGCTCTAAATGAGTCCCTAAGACTTTTTACCATATATTTTATGTTTAAATACTCATTTGTTATCAAAAAAACTTTGCCAGAGTTACTTCGGAGCCAAAAAAGTCCCTTAAAGGCTCGATTTGGGTCAAACAAGTTATAATGACATTGTTTTGGCGCGAAATGAGTTTTTAACGCTTGTTTGACCTCAAAATGAGTTCCTCAGACTAAGTATAATAAAATATATGTTCAAATACGAATTTAGGAACAAAACAATGTTGCTAGAGTCACTTCAGAACCAAAAAAGCTCTTTAAATACTCGATTTAGACAAAACTAGTTATACTGATTTTGTTTTTAACGCGAAATGAGTTTTTAAGGCTTGTTGGAGCTCCAACTGAGTCCCTAAGTCTTATTATAATATATTATACGTTCGAATACACATTTGGGATCAAAACAACTTTGCTAGAGTCACTTCGGAGCCAAAAAAAGCCCTTTAAAGGCTCGATTTTGGCAAAACTAGTCAAAAGGACTTAGTTTTTCCGTGAATTGACTTTTTAAGTCATGTTATAGCTCCAAATGTGTGTCTAAGACTTATTATAATACAATATATTTTGAAATACTCATTTAGGATCAAAACAAGTTTGCTAGCGTCACTTTGGAGCTTAAAAAGCCCTTGAAAGGCTCGAGTTGCGTTAAACTGATCCTAAGCACTTAGTGCATGTGCGAAATGAGTTTTTAAAGCTTGTTGGAGCTCCAAATGAGTCCCTAAGACTTGTTAATAGATATTATATGTTTAAAAACACATTTTTGATCGAAACAACTATGCTAGAGTCACTTCGGAGCCAAAAAAGCCCTTTAAAGGATCAATTACGACCAAACTAGTTATACTGACTATGTTTTAATACGAAATGAGTTTTTAACGCTTGTTGGAGCTCCAAATGAGTCTCTAAGACTTATTGCTATATATTTTACTTTTAAATACTCAATTGGGATCAAAACAACTATGCCAGAGTCACTTCGGAGCAAAAACAGTCATTTAAACGCTCATTTGGGTCAAACTAGTTATAACGTCATTGTTTTAGCGCGAAATATGTTTTTAATTCTTGTTTGATCTCCAAATGAGTTCGTAAGACTAAGTATAATAAAATATATGTTCAAATACTCATTTAGGGACAAAACAACGTTGCTAGCTTCACTTCCGAACAAAAAAAGCCCTTTAGATCCTCGATATCGGGAAAACTAGTTATACTGACTTTGTTTTAGCGCGAAACGCGTTTTTAAGGCTTGTTGGATCTCCAACTAAGTCCCTAGGTCTTATTATAATATATCATACGTTTGAATACACATTTGGGATCAAAACATTTTTGCCAGAGTCACTTCGGAGCCAAAAAGCCCTTTAAAGGCTCGATTTTGGCAAAACTAGTCAAAAGGACTTAGTTTTCCCGCGAATTGACTTTTTAAGTCATGTTATAGCCCCAAATGTGTGTCTAAGACTTATTATAATACAATATATTTTCAAATACTCATTTAGGATCAAAACAAGTTTGCTAGCGTCACTTTGGAGCTTAAAAAGCCCTTGAAAGGCTCGAGCTGCGTTAAACTGATCCTAAGCACTTAGTGCATGTACGAAATGAGTTTTTAAAGCTTGTTGGAGCTCCAAATGAGTCCCTAAGACTTGTTAATATATATTATATGTTTAAAAACACATTTTTGATCGAAACAACTATGCTAGAGTCACTTCGGAGCCAAAAAAGCCCTTTAAAGAATCGATTACGACAAAACTAGTTATACTGACTATGTTTTAATACGAAATGAGTTTTTAACGCTTGTTGGAGCACCAAATGAGTCCCTAAGACTTATTGCTATATATTTTACTTTTAAATACTCAATTGGGATCAAAACAACTATGCCAGAGTCACTTCGGAGCAAAAACAGTCATTTAAACGCTCATTTGGGTCAAACTAGTTATAACGTCATTGTTTTAGCGCGAAATATGTTTTTAATTCTTGTTTGATCTCCAAATGAGTTCGTAAGACTAAGTATAATAAAATATATGTTCAAATACTCATTTAGGGACAAAACAATGTTGCTAGCTTCACTTCCGAACAAAAAAAGCCCTTTAGATCCTCGATATCGGGAAAACTAGTTATACTGACTTTGTTTTAGCGCGAAACGCGTTTTTAAGGCTTGTTGGATCTCCAACTAAGTCCCTAGGTCTTATTATAATATATCATACGTTTGAATACACATTTGGGATCAAAACATTTTTGCCAGAGTCACTTCGGAGCCAAAAAGCCCTTTAAAGGCTCGATTTTGGCAAAACTAGTCAAAAGGACTTAGTTTTTGCGTGAATTAATTTTTAAGTGTTGTTATGGCTCCAAATGAGTCTCTAAGACTTATTATAATACAATATATTTTCAAATAATCATTTAGGTTCAAAACAAGTTTGCTAGAGTCGCTTGGGAGCTTAAAAAGCCCTTTAAAGGCTCGATTTGTGTAAAACTGATTATAAGCACTTAGTTATTGCGTGAAGTGAGTTTTTAAATCTTGTTGGAGCTCCAAATGAATCTCTAAGACTTATTATAGTATATTATGTGTTTAAATACACATTTGTGATAAAAAAAAAACTTTGCTAGAGTCACTTCGGAGCCAAAAAAGCCCTTTAAATACACGATTACGACAAAACTAGTTATAACGAATTTATTTTAATGTGAAATTAGATTTTAACGCTTGTTGGAGCTCTAAATGAGTCCCTAAGACTTTTTTCCATATATTTTACTTTTAAATACTCATTTGTTATCAAAACAACTTTGCCAGAGTTACTTCGGAGCCAAAAAAGTCCCTTAAAGGCTCGATTTGGGTCAAACAAGTTATAATGACATTGTTTTGGTGCGAAATGAGTTTTTAACGCTTGTTTGACCTCAAAATGAGTTCCTCAGACTAAGTATAATAAAATATATGTTCAAAAAAGGAATTTAGGAACAAAACAACGTTGCTAGAGTCATTTCGGAACCAAAAAAGTCCCTTTAAATGCTCGATTTCGGCAAAACTAGTTATACTGATTTTGTTTTTAACGAGAAATGAGTTTTTAAGGCTTGTTGGAGCTCCAACTGAGTCCCTAAGTCTTATTGTAATATATTATACGTTCGAATACACATTTGAGATCAAAACAACTTTGCTAGAGTCACTTCGGAGCCAAAAAAAGCCCTTTAAAGGCTCGATTTTGGCAAAACTAGTCAAAAGGACATAGTTTTTCCGTGAATTGACTTTCTAAGTCTTGTTATAGGTCCAAATGTGTCTCTAAGACTTATTATAATACAATATATTTTCAAATACCCATTTAGGATCAAAACAAGTTTGCTAGCGTCACTTTGGAGGTTAAAAAGCCCTTGAAAGGCTCGAGTTGCGTTAAATTGATCCTAAGCACATAGTGAATGTGCGAAATGAGTTTTTAAACCTTGTTGGAGCTCCAAATGAGTCCCTAAGACTTGTTAATATATATTATATGTTTAAATACACATTTGTGATCGAAACAACTATATTAGAGTCACTTCGGAGCCAAAAAAGCCCTTTAAAGGATCGATTACGACAAACTAGTTATACTACCTATGTTTTAATACGAAATAAGTTTTTAACGCTTGTTGGAGCTCCAAATGAGTCCCTAAGACTTATTGCTATATATTTTACTTTTAAATACTCAATTGGGATCAAAACAACTTTGCCAGAGTCACTTCGGAGCCAAAACAGTCATTTAAAGGCTCAGTTGGGTCAAACTAGTTATAAAGTCAATGTTTTAGCGCGAAATGAGTTTGTAATTCTTGTTTGATCTCCAAATGAGTTCCTAAGACAAAGTATAATAAAATATATGTTCAAATACTCATTTAGGGACAAAACAACGTTGCTAGCGTCACTTCCGAACAAAAAAAGCCCTTTAGATGCTCGATTTCGGGAAAACTAGTTATACTGACTTTGTTTTAGCGCGAAACGCGTTTTTAAGGCTTGTTGGATCTCCAACTAAGTCCCTAGGTCTTATTATAATATATCATACGTTTGAGTACACATTTGGGATCAAAACATTTTTGCCAGAGTCACTTTAGAGCCAAAAAGCCCTTTAAAATCTCGCTTTTATCAAAACTAGTCAAAAGGACTTTTTAAGTGTTAATATAGCTCCAATTGACTTTTTAAGTGTTATTATAGCTCCAATTGAGTCTCTAAGACTTATTATAACACAATATATTTATAAATAATCATTTAGGATCAAAACAAGCTTGCTAGAGTCAGTTTGGAGCTTAAAAAGCCCTTTAAATGCTCGATTTGCGTAAAACTGATTATAAGCACTTAGTTATTGCGCGAAGTGAGTTTTTAAAGCTTGTTGGAGCTCCAAATGAGTCCTTAAGACTTATTATAATATATTATACGTTTAAATACACATTTGTGATATAAAAAAAAAACTTTGCTAGAGTCACTTCGGAGCCAAAAAAGCCCTGTAAAGGCTCGATTACGGCAAAACTAGTTATAATGAATTTGTTTTAATGCGAAATGAGTTTTTAACGCTTGTTGGATCTCCAAATGAGCCCCTAAGACTTTTTACCATATATTTTACTTTTAAGTACTCATTTGTTATCAAATCAACTTTGCCAGAGTTACTTCGGAGCCAAAAAAGTCCTTTAAATGCTCGATTTGGGTCAAACAAGTTATAACTACATTGTTTTAGCGCAAAAGGAGTTTTTAACGCTTGTTTGACAGTAAAATAAGTTCCTAAGACTAAGTATAATAAAATATATGTTCAAATACGCATTTAGGAACAAAACAACATTGCTAGAGTTACTTCGGAACCAAAAAAGCCCTTTAAATGCTCGATTTTAGAAAAACTAATTATACTGACTTTGTTTTAACGCGAAATGAGTTTTTAAGGCTTGTTGGAGCTCAAACTGAGTCCCTGAGTCTTATTATAATATATTATACGTTCGAATACACATTTGGGATAAAAACAACTTTGCTAGAGTCACTTCGGAGCCAGAAAAGCCCTTTAAAGGCTCGATTTTGGCAAAAGTAGTGAAAAGGACTTAGTTTTTGCGTGCATTGACCTTTTAAGTCTCGTTGTAGCTCCAAATGCGTCTCTAAGACTTATTATAATACATTATATTTTCAAATACTCATATAGGATCAAAACAAATTTGCTAGCATCACTTTGGAGCTTAAAAAGCCCTTGAAAGGCTTGATTTACGTTAAACTGATTATAAGCACTTAGTTATTATGCGAAGTGAGTTTTTAAAGCTTGGATGAGCTCCAAATGAGTCCCTAAGACTTGTTAATATATATTATATGTCTAAATACACATTTCTGATAAAAACAACTTTGCTAGAGTCACTTCGGAGTCAAGAAAGGCCTTTAAAGGCTCGATTACGGCAAAACTAGTTATGTTGACTATGTTTTAAGACGAAATGAGTTTTTAACGCTTGTTGGAGCTCCAAAAGAGTCTCTAAGCCTTATTACAATGTATTTTACTTTTAAATACTCATTTGGGATCAAAACAACTTTTTCATAGCCACTTCGGAGCCAAAACAGTCCTTTAAAGGTTCATTTGGGTCAAACTAGTTATAACGATATTGTTTTAGTGCAAAATGAGTTTTTAATTCTTCTATGCTCTCCAAATGAGTTCCTAAGACTAACTATAACTCCTACAACCAACACTAGAGGTACAATTGAAAACTCAACCCCTCGGAACCGTGATATATAATGTTTCAAGTGTCAAGGGCGTGGCCATATTGCAAGTCAGTGTCCGAATACCCGGACAATGTTGATGAGGCCCAATGGAGAGTATGAGACAGATGAAGAGGAGGAGAAGAACCATGGGGAGGAGTTGGAAGTAGAGGAGGTCCGAGAGACACTTGGGTTAGTGGCGGTGACAAGGAGGGCCTTGAGCACCCAAGCAAAAAGCCAAGATGACGCGCAACGGGAGAATATTTTCTACGCGCGGTGCAGGATAAAGGACAAGGTTTGCAGCTTGATAATCGACGGGGGGAGTTGCACTAATGCGGCGAGCGAGGCCTTGGTGGAGAAACTATCTCTACCGATGCTAGAGCATCCCCGACCCTACCAGTTACAGTGGTTCAACGATAGTGGAGGCATGATGGTGAAGCACCAAGTATTGGTGTCATTTAAGATTGGCAAGTACGAAGATGAGGTACTATGTGATGTAGTACCTATGGAGGCGACACACATCTTGCTTGCCCGACCGTGGCAATTTGACCGACGTGTTACCCACGATTGCTACACCAACAAATATGTCGTGCCATACAAGGGCAAGACGATTGCTCTAGTACCACTAACACCTGGCCAAGTCCTCGAAGACCAAAAGTTTCTTCAAAGTGAGCATGAGAAGAGAGAGCGTGAGAAAAGAGGGGCTACTAGCGTGGGGAGTGAGCCAAGAGAGAGGGGGCAAGGGAGAATGAGTGAAACACTGGGTGAGAGGAACCAAGAAAGGGAGAGCAAACACTCAACCCTAGGAGAGGAAAGAAAAGAGAGTCAAAAGAAAAGCCTCTTCCTTAGAAAGTGTGAGAGTTTTCCTATCACTATGTTTTCTCTTTTGCAAGAAGTCGAGAAGCATATGGTGAATACGAAGCAGCCCGAACTACCATTCTTTCGAGGCATCAAGCAGCCATTCATTCCGAAGTGCAATTACAAAAAGCATCACTATTCGGATTTGAGGTCAAATCCCTTTGAAGAGGAGGAGAATGATGCGACCCTGGTCAACGTGCAATCTACTATCTTGGAACCCGGCGGTTTAATGGCGAAGATGCATGCTGAACGAGCCGAGTCCGAAAAGCAAACATGTCATTCAGCACGAGAAAAGGGTGAAGCCATCAAGACGAGCAATTGAGTGTTCGGAGAAGACCTTTATTTTTATTTTGTTATTTGAGTTATTTCTATGTAATTTCTATTTGAATATTGTGTCAGTAGTGTTTAGAATCTTTAGTAGTTGTTTGGAACACTTTAGAATTATTTAGAAACAAATAATATTGGTGAACCCGAGCCTTAGCCGATCGATCGCGGGGTTTCAACCGACCGATCGGCTCAACAAGAGGATCACGAGCGCAAACCCGAGGAAGCGCCGATCGATCGCGTCAAACTGGACGATCGATCGCGACGAGCGCCGATCGTTCGCCCCAGCTAGCCGAACGTTCGCGCGCGGGTGAGCTAAAGTGGGCAGAGACAGCGCCGGTCGATCGCCACGTGCAGCTGATCGATCGCGACATTGGCCGATCGATCGCCTAGCTGCTGCCGATCGATCGCGCGCACGCGAGGAAATTCCGCTCCAGCTTTATTTTACGCGTTTTCTTTTATTATTTTTGGTAATTTTCGAATTGTTTTGGGATATTTCCGAATTTTTGATTTATTTAGTTGGTAAATTAGGGTTGTACATTTTAAGCCTATTTAAAGGCCAACATCAATAAGAAAAGGAGACTACGTTATTTTGTGAAAAACACCTTTGAGGGTTCTTCCTGAGTTTGTCTCGGAAAACTTGAATCGTTCAAGTCCAACGCTTGACGATTCGCCTTGAACTTATCAAACGGCCTTCCGCATCCGTTTGTGGCGTTCCTCAACCCATTGACTTATCAACGGCTATTCCGCATCCGTTGTGGCGTCGCAACAAGCATCCTAATCGAGTCTTTTGACGGGATTCCTATCCAGTCCGTGTCGTCCAACAAGAAAACGATCGTCAACACCGGTTCTCGCTACGAGGATCGCATCACTCCAACTGAATCCCTAAGTCTTATTATAATATAATATTCATTCGAATACATATTTTGGATCAAAACAACTTTGCTAGAGTCACTTCGGAGCTAAAAAAGCCCTTTAAAGGCTCGATGTTGGCAAAACTAGTCAAATGGACTTAGTTTTTGCTTGAATTGACTTTTTAAGTCTTGTTATATCTCCAAATGAGTCTCTAAGACTTATTATAATACAATATATTTTCAAATACTCAATTAGGATAATAAACAAGTTTGCTAGAGTCACTTTGGAGCTTAAAAACCCATTAAAGGCTCGATTTGCGTAAAACTGATTATAAGCACTTAGTTATTGCGTGAAGTCAGTTTTTAAAGCTTGTTGGAGCTCCGAATGAGTCCTTAAGACTTATTATAATATATTATATGTTCAAATACACATTTGTTACCAAAACAACTTTGCTAGAGTCACTTCGGAGCCAAAAAGCCCTTTGAAGACTCGATTACAGCAAAATTAGTTATAATGACTTTGTTTTAATGCGAAATGAGTTTTTAACGCTGTTTGGAGCTCCAAATGAGTCCCTAAGACTTTTTACAATATATTTTACTTTTAAATACTCATTTGTGATCAAAACAACTTTGCCAAAGTCACTTCGGAGCCAAAAAAGACCTTTAAAGGCTCGATTTGGGTCAAACTAGATATAACGACATTATTTTAGCGCGAAATTAGTTTTTAATGCTTCTTTGACCTCCAAATGAGTTCCTAAGAGTAAGTACAATGAAATATATGTTCAAATACTCATTTAGGAACAAAACATCGTTGCTAGAGTCACTTCAGAACAAAAAAAGCCCTTTAAATGCTCGATTTCGGCAAAACTAGTTATACTGACTTTGTTTTAGCCCGACATGAGTTTTTCTGGCTTGTTGGAGCTCGAACTATGTCCCTAGGTGTTATTACATTATATTTTACGTTGGAATACAATTTGGGATCAAAACAATTTTGCTACAGTCACTTCGGAGCTAAAAAAAGCCTTTGAAAGGTTCGATTTTGGCAAAACTAGTCAAAAGGACTTAGTTTTTGGGTGAATTAACTTTTTAAGTCTTGTTATAGCTCAAAATGAGTCTCTATGACTTATTATGATGCAATATATTTTCAAATACTCATTTAGGATCAAAACAAGTTTACTAGAGTTAGTTTGGAGCTTAAAAAGCCCTTTAAAGGCTCGATTTGCGTAAAACTGATTATAAGCACCTAGTTATTGCGCGAAGTGAGTTTCCAAAGCTTGTTGGAGCTCCAAAAGCGTCACTAAGACTTATTATAATATATTATATGTTTAAATACATATTTGTGATAAAAAAAACTTTGCTAGGATCACTTCGGAGCAAAAAAAAGCCCTTTAAAGGCTCGGTTACGGCAAAACTAGTTATAATGACTTTGTTTTAATGCGAAATGAGTTTTTATTACTTTTTGGAGCTCCAAATGAGTCCCTAAGACTTTTTACAATATATTTTACGTTTAAATACTCATTTGGGATCAAAACAACTTTTCCAACGTTACTTCGGAGCCAAAAAAGTCCCTTAAAGGCTCGATTTGGGTCAAACTAGTTATAACAACATTGTTTTAGCGCGAAATGAGTTTTTAATGCTTGTTTGACTCCAAATGAGTTCCTAAGAGTAAGTACAATGAAATATATGTTCAAATACTCATTTAGGAACAAAACATCGTTGCTAGAGTCACTTCGGAACCAAAAAAGCCCTTTAAATGCTCGATTTCGGCAAAACTAGTTATACTGACTTTGTTCTAGCGCGAAATGAGTTTTTAAGGCTTGTTGGAGCTCCAACTGAGTCCCTAAGTCTTATTATAATATATAATACGTTCAAATACACATTTGGGATCAAAACAACTTTGTTAGACTCACTTCGGAGCCAAAAAAGCCCTTTAAAGGCTCGATTTTGGCAAAACTAGTCAAAAGGACTTAGTTTTTGCTTGAATTGACTTTTTAAGTCTTCTTATAGCTCCAAATGAGTCTCTAAGACTTATTATAATACAATATTTTTCAAATACTCATTTAGGATAAAAAAAAGTTTGCTACAGTCACTATGGAGATTAAAAAGCCTTTTAAAGGCTCGATTTGCGTAAAACAGATTATAAGCACTTAGTTATTGCGCGAAGCGAGTTTTTAAAGCTTGTTGGTGCTCTAAAAGAGTCCCTAAGACTTACTATAATATATTATATGTTCAAATACACATTTGTGATCAAAACAACTTTGCTAGAGTCACTTCTGAGCCAAAAAAAACCCTTTAAAGGCTCGATTACGGCAAAATTAGTTATAATGACTTTGTTTTAATGCGAAATGAGTTTTTAACGCTTGTTGGAGCAACAAATGAGTCTCTAAGACTTACTACAAGATTTTTTACTTTTAAATACTCATTTGGGATCAAAACAACTTTGCTAGAGTCACTTCAGAGCCAAAAAAGACCTTTAAAGGCTCGATTTGGGTCAAACTAGTTATAACGACATTGTTTTAGCGGGTAATGAGTTTTTAAAGGTTGTTTGACCTTTAAATGAGTTCCTAAGAGTAATTACAATAAAATATATGTTCAAATACGCATTTAGGAACAAAACATCGTTGCTAGAGTCACTTCGGAACCAAAAAAGCCCTTTAAATGCTTAATTTCGGCCAAACTAGTTATACTGACTTTGTTTTAGCGCGAAATGCGTTTTTCAGCCTTGTTGGAGCTCCAACTGAATCCCTAAGTCTTATTATAATATAATATTCATTTGAATACATATTTTGAATCAAAATAACTTTGCTAGAGTCACTTCGGAGCCAAAAAAGCCCTTTAAAGTCTCGATGTTGGCAAAACTAGTCAAATGGACTTAGTTTTTGCTTGAATTGACTTTTTAAGTCTTGTTATATCTTCAAATGAGTCTCTAAGACTTATTATAATACAATATATTTTCAAATACTCAATTAGGATAATGAACAAGTTTGCTAGAGTCACTTTGGAGCTTAAAAACCCATTAAAGGCTTGATTTGCGTAAAACTGATTATAAGCACTTGGTTATCGCGCGAAGTGAGTTTTTAAAGCTTGTTGGAGCTCCAAATGAGTCCTTAAGACTTATTATAATATATTATATGTTCAAATACACGTTTGTAATCAAAACAACTTTGCTAGAGTCATTTCGGAGCCAAAAAGCCCTTTGAAGACTCGATTACGGCAAAATTAGTTATAATGGCTTTGTTTTAATGCGAAATGAGTTTTTAACGCTTGTTGGAGCTCCAAATGAATACCTAAGACTTTTTACAATATATTTTACTTTTAAATACTCATTTGGGATCAAAACAACTTTGCCAGAGTCACTTCGGAGCCAAAAAAGACCTTTGAAGGCTCGATTTGGGTCAAACTAGTTATAACGACATTGTTTTAGCGCGAAATGAGTTTTTAATACTTGTTTCACCTCCAAATTAGTTCCTAAGACTAATTATAATAAAATATATGTTCAAATACTCATTTACGAACAAAACAACGTTGCTAGAATCACTTCGGAACAAAAAAAAGCCCTTTAAATGCTCTATATCGGCAAAACTAGTTATACTGACTTTGTTTTAGCGCTAAATGACTTTTTAGGTCTTGTTGGAGTTCCAATGAGTCCCTAAGTCTTATTATAACATATTATACGTTCAAATACAGATTTGGGATCAAAACAACTTTGCTAGAGTCACTTCGGAGCCAAAAAAGCCCATTAAAGGCTGGATTTTGACAAAACTAGTCAAAATGACTTATTTTTTTCGTGAATTGACTTTTTAAGTCTTGTTATAGCTCCAAATGAGTCTCTAAGACTTATTATAATACAATGTATTTTCAAATACTGATTTAGGATACTAAACAAGTTTGCTACAGTCACTTTGGAGCTTAAAAACCCATTAAAGGCTCGTTTGCGTAAAACTGATTATAAGCACTTAGTTATTGCGTGAAGTGCGTTTTGAAAGCTTGTTGGAGCTCCAAATGAGTCCTTAAGACTTATTATAATATATTATATGTTTAAATACACATTTGTGATCAAAACAACTTTGCTAGAGTCACTTCGGAGCCAAAAAGCCCTTTGAAGACTCAATTACGGCAAAATTAGTTATAATGACTTTGTTTTAGCACGAAATGAGTTTTTAAGGCTTGTTGGAGCTCCAAATGAGTTGCTAAAACTTATTACAATATATTTTACTTTTAAATACTCATTTGGAATCAAAACAACTTTGATAGAGTCACTTCGGATCCAAAAAAGACCTTTAAAGGCTCGATTTGGGTCAAACTAGTCATAACGACATTGTTTGTGCGCGAAATAAGTTTTTAATGCTTGTTAGAACTCCAAATGCGTTCCTAAGAGTAAGTACAATAAAATATATGTTCAAATACTCAATTAGGAACAAAACATCGTTGATAGAGTCACTTCGAAACTAAAATAGCCCTTTAAATGTTCGATTTCAGCAAAACTAGTTATACTGACTTTGTTTTAGCGCGAAATGAGTTTTTTAACCTTGTTCGAGCTCCAACAGAATCCCTAAGCCTTACTATAATATATTAGTCATTGGAATACACATTTGGGATCAAAACAACTTTGCTAAAGTCACTTTGGAGCTAAAAAAGCCCTTTAAAGGCTCGATGTTGGCAAAACTAGTCAAATGGACTTAGTTTTTGCATGAATTCACTTTTTAAGTCTTGCTATAGCTCCAAATGAGTCTCTAAGACTTATTATAATACAATATATTTTCAAATACTCATTTAGGATAATAAACAAGTTTGCTAGAGTCACTTTGGACCTTAAAAACCCTTTAAAGGCTCGATTTGCGTAAAACCGATTATAAGTACTTAGTTATTGCGTGAAGTGAGTGTTTAAAGCTTGTTGGAGCTCCAAACGAGTCCTTAAGACTTATTATAATATATTATATGTTTAAATAGATATATGTGATCAAAACAACTTTGCTAGAGTCACTTCGGAGCCAAACAGCCCTTTGAAGGCTTGATTACGGTAAAATTAGTCATAATGACTTTGTTTTAATGCGAAATGAGTTTTTAACGCTTGTTGGCGCTCCAAATGAGTCACTAAGACTTATTACAATATATTTTACAGTTAAATACTCATTTGGGAACAAAATAACTTTGCCAGAGTCACTTCGGAGCCACAAAAGACCTTTAAAGGCTCGATCTGGGTATAACTAGTCATAACGACATTGTTTTAGCGCAAAGTGAGTTTTTAATGGTTGTTTGACCTCCAAATGAGTTCCTAAGAGTAAGTACAATAAAATATATGTTCAAATACTAATTTAGGAACAAAACATCGTTGCTAGAGTCACTTCGGAACCAAAAAAGCCCTTTAAATGCTCGATTTCGGCAAAACTAGTTATACTAAATTTATTTTCGCGCAAAATGAGTTTTTAAGACTTGTTGGAGTTCCAACTGAGTCCCTAAGTCTTATTATAATATATTTTATGTTCGAATATACATTTGGGATCAAAACAACTTTGCTGGAGTCACTTTGGAGCCAAAAAAGCCATTTAAAGGCTCGATTTTGGCAAATCTATTCAAAAGGACTTAGTTTTTGCTTGAATTGACTTTTTAAGTCTTGTTATAGCTCCAAATGAGTCTCTAAGACTTATTATAATACAATATATTTTCAAATACTCAGTTAGTATCAAAATAACTTTGCTAGAGTCACTTTGGAGCTTAAAAAGTAATTGAAAGGCTCGATTTGCGTAAAACTGATTATTAGCACTTAGTTATTCCCTGAAGAGAGTTTTTAAAGCTTGTTGGAGCTCCAAATGAGTCCTTAAGACTTATTATAATATATTATATGTTTAAATACACATTTGTGATCAAAACAACTTTGCTAGAGTCCTTTCGGAGCCAAAAAGCCCTTTGAAGACTCGATTACGGAAAAATTAGTTTTAATGACTTTGTTTTAATGCGAAATGAGTTTTTAACGCTTGTTGGAGCTCCAAATGAGTCGCTAAAACTTATTACAATATATTTTAATTTTCAATACTCATTTGGGATCAAAACAACTTTGATAGAGTCACTTCGGATCCAAAAAAGACCTTTAAAGGCTCGATTTGGGTCAAACTAGTTATAACGACATTGTTTTAGCGCGAAATGAGTTTTTAATGCTTGTTAGAACTCCAAATGCGTTCCTAAGAGTAAGTACAGTAAAATATATGTTCAAATACTCAATTAGGAACAAAACATCGTTGCTAGAGTCACTTCGGAACCAAAAAGGCCCTTTAAATGTTCGATTTCGGCAAAACTAATTATACTGACTTTGTTTTAGCACGAAATGAGTTTTTTAAACTTATTCGAGCTCCAACAGAATCCCTAAGTCTTACTATAATATATAAATACATTGAAATACACATTTGGGATCAAAACAACTTTGCTAGAGTCACTTTGGAGCCAAAAAAGCCCTTTAAAGGCTCGATGTTGACAAAACTAGTCAAATGGACTTAGTTTTTGCATGAATTAATTTTTTAGTCTTGCTATAGCTCCAAATGAGCCTCTAAGACTTATTATAATACAATATATTTTCAAATACTCTTTTAGGATAATAAACAAGTTTGCTAGAGTCACTTTGGAGCTTAAAAACCCTTTAAAGGCTCGATTTGCGTAAAACCGATTATAAGCACTTAGTAATTGCGTGAAGTGAGTGTTTAACGCTTGTTATAGCTCCAAATGAGTCGCTAAGACTTATTACAATATATTTTACTTTTAAATACTCATTTCGGATCAAAATAACTTTGCCAGCGACACTTCGGAGCCAAAAAAGACATTTAAAGGCTCGATTTGGGTCACACTATTTATAACGACATTGTTTTAGCGCGAAATGAGTTTTTGATGCTTGTTTGAGCTCCAAATGAGTTCCTAAGAGTAAGTACAATAAAATATATGTTCTAATACTAATTTAGGAACAAAACATCGTTGCTAGAGTCACTTCGGAACCAAAAAAGCCCTTTAAATGCTCGATTTCGGTAAAACTAGTTATACTGACTTTGTTTTAGCGCGAAATGAATTTTTAGGGCTTGTTGGAGCTCTAACTGAGTTCGTAAGTTTTATTATAATATATTTTACATTCGAATACACATTTGGGATCAAAACAACTTTGCTGGAGTCACTTCGGAGCTAGAAAAGCCATTTCAAAGCTCGATTACGGCAAAATTAGTTATAATGACTTTGTTTTAATGCGAAATGAGTTTTTAAAGCTTGTTGGTGCTCCAAATAAGTCCTTACGACTTATTATAATATATTATATGTTTAAATACACATTTTTGATCAAAAAACTTTGTAGGGTAACTTCAGAGCGAAAAAAGCCCTTTAAAGGCTCGACGGCAAAACTAGTTATAATGACTTTGTTTCAATTCGAAATTAGTTTTTAACGCTTGTTGGAGCTCCAAATGAGTCCCTAAGACTTTTTACAACATATTTTACTTTTAACTACTCATTTGGGATCGAAACAACTTTGCCAAAGTTACTTCGGAGCCAAAAAAGTCATTTAAAGGCTCGATTTGGGTCAAACTAGTTATAACGACAATGTTTTAGCGCGAAATTAGTTTTTAACGCTTGTTTGACATCCAAATGAATTTCTAAGACTAAGTATAATAAAAGATATGTTAAAATACTCATTTAGGAGTAAAACAACGTTGCTAGAGTCACTTCGGAACCAAAAAAGCCATTTAAATGCTCGATTTCGCCAAAACTAGTTATACTGACTTTGTTTTAGCATGAAATGAGTTTTTAAGGCTTGTTGGAGCTGCAACTGGTCCCTAAGTCTTATTGTAATATTCTATACGTTTGAATACACATTTGGGATCAAAACAACTTTGCCAGAGTCACTTCGGAGCAAAAAATACCCTTTAAAGGACTTAGTTTTTGCGTGAATTGACTTTTTAAGTCTTGTTATAGCTCCAAATGAGTCTCTAAGACTTATTATAATACAATATATTTTCAAATACTCAGTTAGTATCAAAATAACTTTGCTAGAGTCACTTTGGAGCTTAAAAAATAATTGAAAGGCTCGATTTGCGTAAAACTGATTATTAGCACTTAGTTATTCCCTGAAGAGAGTTTTTAAAGCTTGTTGGAGCTCCAAATGAGTCCCTAAGACTGATTATAATATATTATATGTTTAAGTACACATTTGTGAGCAAAAAAACTTTGCTAGTTTCACTTCAGAGCAAAAAAAAAAGCCCTTTAAAGGCTAGATTACGGCAAAACTAGTTATAATGACTTTGATTTAATGCAAAATAAGTTTTTAACGCCTGTTGGAACTCCAAATGAGTCCCTAGGACTTATTACAATACGTTTTACTTTTAAATACTCATTTGGGATCAAAACAACTTTGCCAGAGTCACTTCGGAGCTAAAACAGTCCTTTAAAGGCTCGATTTTCTCAAACTAGTTGTAACGACATTGTTTCAGTGCGAAATGAGTTTTTAATGCATGTTTGACCACCAAATGAGTTCCTAAGACTAGGTATAATAAAATATACGTTCAAATACTCATTTAGCAACAAAACAACATTGCTAGAGTAACTACGGAACCAAAAAAACCCTTTAAATGCTCGATTTCGGCAAAACTAGTTATACTGACTTTGTTTTATCGCGAAATGAGTTTTTAAGGCTTGTTGGAGCTCCAACTGAGTCCCTAAGCCTTATTATAATATATTATATGTTCGAATATACATTTGGGATCAAAACAACTTTGCTAGAGTCACTTTGGAGCCAAAAAAAGCCCTTGAAAGGCTCGATTACGGCAAAACTAGCTATAATGACTTTGTTTTAATGAAAAATAAGTTTTTGAAGCTTGTTGGAGCTCCAAATGAGTCCCTAAGACTTATTACAATGTATTTTACTTTTAAATACTCATTTGGGATCAAAATAACTTTGCCAGAGTCACTTCGGAGCCCAAAAAGTCCTTTAAAGGCTTCATTTGGGTCAAACTAGTTATAACGACATTGTTTTAGCGCGAAATGAGTTTTTAACACTTGTTTGACCTCCAAATGAGTTCCTAAGACTAAGTATAATAGAATATATGTTCAAATACTCATTTAGGAACCAAAAAACGTTGCTAGATTCACTTGGGTACCAAAAAAGCCCTTTAAATGCTCGATTTCGACAAAACTAGTTATACTGACTTTGTTTTAGGGAGAAATGAGTTTTTGCGGCTTGTTGGAGCTCCAAATGAGTCCCTAAGTCTTATTATAATATATTATAAGTTCAAATACACATTTGGGATCAAAACAACATTGCTAGAGTCATTTCGGAGCCAAAAAAGCCCTTCAAAGGCTCGATTTTGGCAAAACTAGTCAAAAGGACTTAGTTTTTGCGTGAATTGACCTTTGAAGTCTTGTTATAGCTCCAAATGAGTCTCTAAGACTTATTATAATAAAATATAATTTTAAATACTCATTTTGGATCAAGACAAGTTTGCTAGAGTCACTTTCGAGCTTAAAAAGCCATTTAAAGGCTTGATTTGTGTAAAACTGATTATAAGCACTTAGTTATTGCCTCAAGTTAGTTTTTAAAGCTTGTTGGAGCTCCAAAGGAGTCCCTAAGACTTATTATAATATATTTTATGTTTAAATACACATTTGTGATCAAAAAAACTTCGCTAGATTCACTTCGGAGCCAAATAAAGCAATTGAAAGGCTCGATTACGGCAAAACTAGTTATAATGACTTTGTTTTAATGCAAAATAAGTTTTTAACGCTTGTTGGAGCTCCATATGAGTCACTAACACTTATTACAATATATTTTACTTTTAAATACTCATTTGGGATCAAAACAACTTTGCCAGAGTCACTTCGAAGCCAAAAAAATCCTTTAAAGGCTCGATTTGGGTCAAACTAGTTATAATGACATTGTTTTAGCGCGAAATGAGTTTTTAACACTTGTTTGACCTCCAAATGAGTTCCTAAGACTAAGTATAATAAAATATATGTTCAAATACTCATTTAGGAACAAAACAACGTTGCTAGAATCACTTCGGAACTAAAAAAGCCCTTTAAATGCTCGATTTCGGCAAATCTAGTTATATTGACTTCTTTTTAGCGCGATATGAGTTGTTAAGGGTTGTTGGAGCTCCAACTGAGTCCCTAAGTCTTATTATAATATATTATACATTCGAATACAAATTTCGGATCAAAACAATTTTTCTAGAGTCACTTCGGAGCCAAAAAAAGCCCTTTAAAGGCTCGATTTTGACAAAACTAGTCAAAAGGACTTAGTTTTTGTGTGAATTGACTTGTTAAGTCTTGTTATAGCTCCAAATGAGTCTCTAAGACTTAATATATTACAATATATTTTCCAATACTCATTTAGGATCAAAACAAGTTTGCTAGAGTCGCTTTGGAGCTTAAAAAGCCCTTTAAAGGCACGATTTGCGTAAAACTGATTATAAGCACCTAGTTATTGTCTCAAGTGAGTTTTTAAAGCTTGTTGGAGCTCCAAATGAGTCCCTAAGGCTTATTGTAATATATTATATGTTTAAATACACATTTGTGATAAGAAACACTTTGCTAGATTCACTTAAGAGCCAAAAAAAGCCCTTGAAAGGCACGATTACGGCAAAACTAGTTACAATGACTTTGTTTTATTGCAAAATTAGTTTTTAACGCTTGTTGGAGTTCAAAATGAGTCTCTAAGACTTATTACAATATATTTTACTTTTAAATACTTATTTGGAATCAAAACAACTTTTCCAGAGTCACTTCGGAGCCAAAAAAGTCCTTTAAAGGCTCGATTTGCGTCGAACTAGTTATAACGACATTGTTTTAGAGCAAAATGAATTTTTAACGCTTGGTTGACCTCCAAAGGAGTTTCTAAGACGAAGAATAATAAAATAAATGTTCAAATATTCATTTAGGAACAAAACAACGTTGCTAGATTTACTTCGGAACCAAAAAAGCCCTTTAAATGCTCGATTTCGCAAAACTAGTTATACTGACTTTGTTTTAGCGCTGTTGTAAGCTTATTTTTGTCCGAGGATCTATCATCGAGGATGCCCTCCCCGACCGCGGACGACCTAAGGAGAGATTGCCCAAGTGAGGACGTGGCTTCGCCACGTCAGCAAGAGTACCAACGTCAACGGCATCAGAAGCGCGGATCGATCTAGTGCCTGTGTCTGCGAGGATTGCTAGTAGGGGCAACACCGAAGGTAGACCCCGACATGAAGCAAGGTCCTCGAGGGGAGACTGATGAGCTGAGGATCCCCTAAGCCCGAGGACGAGTGGAACCCGCGATGAGCCTCAAGAAGGTGAAGACCAGGCGAGTCGGGGGACTCCTCGCGGAGCAGGAGGTCCCCGGTCGAAGGATGAAGCGCGGGTAGTTGTAGTGAGGTCACTCCCGATGATAGAGACTTCTGACAAATACTGTAGACGCCTCACTTTTGATGGACGTGAGTTGATTAGTTAGTAACCCACTCCCGTAATTTGGGGCAGGGTATGGTCGATTAAGATAAGGCCACCTAATCCCATGATTTAAGGGATATTTGGTCAGGCGCAATTAATGCACTTTCCTCTCTCTCCTTCGAGAAATCTATAAAAGGAAGAGAAGGAGAAAGGGAAGGGGGTTGGGAAAAATTACTCTGTAAACACCCCATTTGAAAATTTTATAAACACAGTGGATGTAGACTATTACTCCGGAGGAGAGTCGAACCACTTAAAAAATCCCAGAGTGTTTATTTTCCGTTCAAATTGTTCCTGTTCATTGCCGTATCACATACTAGAGGTACGGATCACGGCGTTGGTTTAAATTCCACACCAACAGCTTGGCGCTAGAAAGAGGGCCGGGCTTGAACCTTCGTCTCTTATTGTAGATTTCTTCCTGCTTTCCCTGTTACTCATCGTGCTACTTGATCAGAGATCAAATGATGGCCAACTTGAGAAGCAGCGGCAAAAATCCCTTAACCACTAAGCAGGAGATGCTCGAAGATGCATGGAAGAATCCATGGCAAGAATGACCGGATTAGTGGAGACTTTGGTTC
>CM030881.1:400000-402500 GCA_018132145.1 Boehmeria nivea var. tenacissima | reverse complement strand
AAACCCTAAACCCTAAACCCTAAACCCTAAACCCTAAACCCTAAACCCTAAACCCTAAACCCTAAACCCTAAACCCTAAACCCTAAACCCTAAACCCTAAACCCTAAACCCTAAACCCTAAACCCTAAACCCTAAACCCTAAACCCTAAACCCTAAACCCTAAACCCTAAACCCTAAACCCTAAACCCTAAACCCTAAACCCTAAACCCTAAACCCTAAACCCTAAACCCTAAACCCTAAACCCTAAACCCTAAACCCTAAACCCTAAACCCTAAACCCTAAACCCTAAACCCTAAACCCTAAACCCTAAACCCTAAACCCTAAACCCTAAACCCTAAACCCTAAACCCTAAACCCTAAACCCTAAACCCTAAACCCTAAACCCTAAACCCTAAACCCTAAACCCTAAACCCTAAACCCTAAACCCTAAACCCTAAACCCTAAACCCTAAACCCTAAACCCTAAACCCTAAACCCTAAACCCTAAACCCTAAACCCTAAACCCTAAACCCTAAACCCTAAACCCTAAACCCTAAACCCTAAACCCTAAACCCTAAACCCTAAACCCTAAACCCTAAACCCTAAACCCTAAACCCTAAACCCTAAACCCTAAACCCTAAACCCTAAACCCTAAACCCTAAACCCTAAACCCTAAACCCTAAACCCTAAACCCTAAACCCTAAACCCTAAACCCTAAACCCTAAACCCTAAACCCTAAACCCTAAACCCTAAACCCTAAACCCTAAACCCTAAACCCTAAACCCTAAACCCTAAACCCTAAACCCTAAACCCTAAACCCTAAACCCTAAACCCTAAACCCTAAACCCTAAACCCTAAACCCTAAACCCTAAACCCTAAACCCTAAACCCTAAACCCTAAACCCTAAACCCTAAACCCTAAACCCTAAACCCTAAACCCTAAACCCTAAACCCTAAACCCTAAACCCTAAACCCTAAACCCTAAACCCTAAACCCTAAACCCTAAACCCTAAACCCTAAACCCTAAACCCTAAACCCTAAACCCTAAACCCTAAACCCTAAACCCTAAACCCTAAACCCTAAACCCTAAACCCTAAACCCTAAACCCTAAACCCTAAACCCTAAACCCTAAACCCTAAACCCTAAACCCTAAACCCTAAACCCTAAACCCTAAACCCTAAACCCTAAACCCTAAACCCTAAACCCTAAACCCTAAACCCTAAACCCTAAACCCTAAACCCTAAACCCTAAACCCTAAACCCTAAACCCTAAACCCTAAACCCTAAACCCTAAACCCTAAACCCTAAACCCTAAACCCTAAACCCTAAACCCTAAACCCTAAACCCTAAACCCTAAACCCTAAACCCTAAACCCTAAACCCTAAACCCTAAACCCTAAACCCTAAACCCTAAACCCTAAACCCTAAACCCTAAACCCTAAACCCTAAACCCTAAACCCTAAACCCTAAACCCTAAACCCTAAACCCTAAACCCTAAACCCTAAACCCTAAACCCTAAACCCTAAACCCTAAACCCTAAACCCTAAACCCTAAACCCTAAACCCTAAACCCTAAACCCTAAACCCTAAACCCTAAACCCTAAACCCTAAACCCTAAACCCTAAACCCTAAACCCTAAACCCTAAACCCTAAACCCTAAACCCTAAACCCTAAACCCTAAACCCTAAACCCTAAACCCTAAACCCTAAACCCTAAACCCTAAACCCTAAACCCTAAACCCTAAACCCTAAACCCTAAACCCTAAACCCTAAACCCTAAACCCTAAACCCTAAACCCTAAACCCTAAACCCTAAACCCTAAACCCTAAACCCTAAACCCTAAACCCTAAACCCTAAACCCTAAACCCTAAACCCTAAACCCTAAACCCTAAACCCTAAACCCTAAACCCTAAACCCTAAACCCTAAACCCTAAACCCTAAACCCTAAACCCTAAACCCTAAACCCTAAACCCTAAACCCTAAACCCTAAACCCTAAACCCTAAACCCTAAACCCTAAACCCTAAACCCTAAACCCTAAACCCTAAACCCTAAACCCTAAACCCTAAACCCTAAACCCTAAACCCTAAACCCTAAACCCTAAACCCTAAACCCTAAACCCTAAACCCTAAACCCTAAACCCTAAACCCTAAACCCTAAACCCTAAACCCTAAACCCTAAACCCTAAACCCTAAACCCTAAACCCTAAACCCTAAACCCTAAACCCTAAACCCTAAACCCTAAACCCTAAACCCTAAACCCTAAACCCTAAACCCTAAACCCTAAACCCTAAACCCTAAACCCTAAACCCTAAACCCTAAACCCTAAACCCTAAACCCTAAACCCTAAACCCTAAACCCTAAACCCTAAACCCTAAACCCTAAACCCTAAACCCTAAACCCTAAACCCTAAACCCTAAACCCTAAACCCTAAACCCTAAACCCTAAACCCTAAACCCTAAACCCTAAACCCTAAACCCTAAACCCTAAACCCTAAACCCTAAACCCTAAACCCTAAACCCTAAACCCTA